>AZIM01001617.1:279596-289645 GCA_000516915.1 Ophiophagus hannah
CTTGATTAGTTTCCATCCATTGTTTGTTGCATTGCCTTCTAGTACTTTGGAAAATAGGTTGACCTTTCTTCTTTGTGGCATCCCCTCAAATATTAGAACAGTGTTATAATGTCACCTCAGTCCTTCTTTTCACTAGACTAGACATACCCAATTCCTACAACTATTCTTCATATATTTTAGCCTCCAGACCCCTAATCATCTTTGTTGCTCTTTTCTGCACTCTTCCAGAATCTCAGCATCTTCTTTATAATATGTTGACCAAAACAGGGTGCAGTATTCTAAGTGTGGTCTTATTAAGGCTTTATAGAGTGGTACTAATATTCACATGATCTTCACTTTATTCCTCTGTTAATGCAATTTAGGATTGCATTGAGTTTTTTGGGGCTGCTATTGAGAAATGTTTCACCTAATCTGTACCTGTAAAATTTGTTTTTCTTGCCCAACAGTAAAACCTTACTTTTTTCTATATTACATTTCATTTTGTTAGTTTTGTTTTTGGATTTTTCTTCTATAATTCACAATAATGCTGCATTTTTAACTGGGGAACAATGCTGAAAAATTAGAGTAAATGTATGTTTTGAAAGATAATTCATTTTTCAAGAATTGCTCCAAAAGTAAAACAAAAAACAAAAGAAAACAAAAAATCTAGGTTTAGCCACATCATACCACATCACAGACTAAATTTCTCCTTCAGCCCTTTTCTAGATGGATATTTGCCTTTGCAAATCATGAGTTTTATCACCAGAATTGGCATTAATTTAGCTTTCAGGGAAGCACTTCTCAGAATCAGCAAACTTCATCTTCCCATGTATATTATGGGGAACAAAGCACTGTGACCTTAAACGATCCTCTAAAAGATTTTGAAGTCCTTAATAGAAGTCTTTTGACATGAATTAGTGCAATATAGCATTGTTCCTCTTCCCGCGGTTTGAGGTACATATCACTGAATTTTAGGAACCAAATGGCAAAATAGGACCTTCAAAGAATTGGCTTTGATACAGCTATATTATCTCTTCTAATTAGTTTCCCAAATGAGAAGCATAACTGCTAGACACTGTACAGTGAAAGTGCAAGAAATAGATTTTTTTCCCCATGCTAAAACATTTGTTTAAGAAAAATTAGAACTGTAAGAAATAGAGATAAAAGCCTCACCCGCGACATATTATTAGAGGTTTGTTCCTAGAAAGGCAAAGCTATTTGATTTGGTCCATTAAGCAGAGCAATCTAAATTGCTCTTATGCTGCTTGTAAGGGAATGCATTTCATCAGATTCTTTCTTCTTGGTGTGTCAAACGAAAAAGAAGGGAGGAGAGGAATTAATGAGCAAAACATTGATGCTGTCATGTAATAGAAGGCCATTTGTTTTCTCTCTGCTGAATCAATCTCTGAATAAGTATCAATTCCATATTTAAACCCTGCAGAGCTGTATGGCTCAAGGAGACTTTACTTATTTCTCATGTCTGGAAAATCATATGTCTCCCTTCTTCAGTTCAAAGTCAGTAGAGGATATTTTTTTTAACCTAGGAACATACACAAAATGATTTTATTTCTGATAATGTGAATGTAGGACAATATTTGGATACTCCAAATATTTTATTAGGCAATATTATACAAGCCTAACTTATATTTAGTAGGTGATTCATGGACATGCTGCCTTCTACATATGTTATAGCAATTTAAAAGCTAGTTAGCTAAAATTTAATTCATTTAGCATATCTGTTAAACTACATTTTGAAGCAACCTCCTGGCTCAGCTTGGCAAGACTGTTCTGAATATACAGGCTTGTAAATCCAGAGCCAAGATTTGTATTTATCAGCAAAATTTACCTCAGGCAGCCTTAATCAATGATTTCTACAGTCAGGTGTATATCTCATTTGCATCCATGTTGACACTTTTTTGGTCCAATCTCTTATCTCTGTTCATTGCCAACATCAATTGAATAATAGGCATTTTTTAAAGCTCCTTCAATTCATTCCTGGCTTAAAGATATACCACTAGAGTTTCCCATTAAAAATAGCAGTTATATTCAGTAAAATACCATACCATGTTACACATTTCCTTCCTTTCTCATTTTCTACAATATTACAAACTTTTTGACAAGCAGCATTGAGGAAGGGAAGAACCACTGCCAATGGCCAAAGGAGATACTCTTCAGGCAAATAATCTCTTTTTTTTCATATCCAAACGTGGGCTGCCCTTTCATTGACAAGGGGTTCGCTGGTTGTAAGCATGCATGCGCCGCTTTGGGGCTGCAATGCAGCTTCAAACAGGCAGCTAATTGACTCAAGCAGCCCCATTGAGTACAGCAGGGTGGTGTGGAACTCACCTGGGAAGCCTGGGCAGGGGGAGAGTTAATTATTTAGGGAAATCATAGCAAAAGGGTGGATGGGCGGGCCCAGCCAGAGAGCACAGCAAGGGATTCGCCTGAACCTCGCTGACCGTCCAGCAGCCCAGCACTGTTCATATCTAGGAACTTTTGCCGGTTCTCTGAACTGGGGTCAATCGTGTGTGCAGCCTTTGCAAGAAATCATCAGCTGTGCCACCTGGACAGCTGACAAGCACTGCGCTCAGGTGCGCAGCATTTGAAAATCTCTTGTTTCCTGCTTTTTCAACCTCAGCAGTGCTGCGCAAAGCCGCTGAGGAGAGAAAAGCAGGGAATAAAGGACAGCCTAGAGCTGGGCAGGTGGGTGGGCCAAACACCGAACCAGTTTGGTATCAGCTGCTCTTCGCAGGTACAGGTTTTATAGAACCGGGCCAAACCGGTAGCATCCCACCCCTGGAGAGGTAAAATTTCACTGAATAATCAGGTCTTTGTTTAGTCTTTGCGATTTTACAGCATCCTCAACCACATATGAATCCAAAACACAATTTAGGGGATGGATAGATTGCAAAGCATCCATAACACTGTTCTCCAACATTTTAGTGCTGGCTCCTACCCAAAATTTGCCACCAGTTGACTCATTTTGTCCAGTGGTAGAACCAACTAAATCTCACTTGTTTCTGGGAACAGTCTTTGGCTGACATTTCTTCTCACTGACTTAAAAGCTACATGCCTGGGTAGTAATTCTGTTTTAACCAAGTGGTCCTGATGTTAATTCACAGCTGTTTGTCAACATTTGCTTGACATGTGTATTTATGCTGGCCCCAAATTATATTTCTAAGGCAGTTTTCCAAGAATTTTTCAAACGGATAATTTTCTTCTCTCCTCCTGTGCTGAGTGAATATAGAATCTATTGGTATTGCAGTAGAGTATCATATAACAGCTTTGGCCTAATTATATATAGGATTCTTTGTAATTTCTGTATGATTTTTTCATGCAATAAATATTACATGATTGATAATAATTTCTTCTAATTTACTGGCAACAAATCCCATCACATATTACTTGCACTGATTAAGCAAGCAATGGAAAAAGATGGTTTTGTTTCAGGCCAAACACATACAATTACACAAAGAGAGGTGGTTGCAAACCTTATTGGGAAATTTGTGAAGCAAATAAGCAGCAAACAAAATATGAGTGCAAACTCACACACATTAGAGAAATCAGGTCCAGAAATATCGAGCAAGCTTGCCTTGAGCGAATTGAAATTCAAAACAGCAGACACAAGAGTGGTCAAGTGTAGTCCAAGTGTCAGCCTTCAAGACTCCTTTCCTTTCTCTCGCATCTTTTGGCTGCCATAGTAACGGGGTGAGGGTGAAATAATTGGGCTTTCTGGGTATGGGAAATGTGCTGGAGGTTTTAGAGAATGAACTGTATAACTTGGGGAAAACTTTATTGTTTATGCCTACTTGCTTGCTTATTGTGCAACTGCAGCTCTTTATCAAAATAGGCCAAGGTCAATGACCAGATGTCTGCATCACCACCAGAAAATGCCCCACATGACATTATACACATCTTCAATTGGGTGGACTATTTGAACTATGGTGGGTGGAAATGTTACCATCACTTTGTATTTGTGTTTTTCGTACGTAAATCCTCAGATCTAGAATTCCTTTGATGCTACCACTTGATTTCCAGTAAAAGTTTATTTTCTCTATAATAATAGAGTCTAACAGTGTCTTTCTTGGATTTTGAATGGAGCACCATCTGACACCAGGAGTCTATCTGTTGTAGAAAGATAATCTGCTGGAACTGATCCAGAGTCATAATCATGAGAATTCAAATCAGAAGTCAAAGCACATCAAATCTGGATAAATGAAGGGTTGTTTCCAATGTAAAGGTTGTGCTTGCTGCTCCATTTTAATAGAAGCAGTCCTGATATAGTTCATTTAGTGGAGTGAGACTCCTTCCACACAAGCAGTCTCACAGAACCCCTTTGATCTACTTTCTTTGCAGCCTGCCTTCTGTTGGGTGGGGGTGATAATTCTGTGCCCTCTCTTTTGGACAGCAATGGCAGCTGTGTTTCTTGATTGCTTGCCAGGCCCACCTCCTCTGTTTGTTCAGACAGAAGTCCATCTGATGACTCTAAAGTTGGCTGTTTGTCATCTGCCAGCATTTCTGGAGCTCTGAGTCTGAGCCCACCATGACAAAGACTTTATAATCTAGATCTGATACTTCAGAACTGGTTGTGTTACATGACTAAATATATAGAGATCCACAAAAGAACGAAATTTGAAAGAGCAGATATTGCCTGGCATAGTTTAAATAATCAAACTACCAGACTATTTTGTTCAGTTTAATATTATCTTTTTAGTTGCTACAAGTATCATGTGAAAAAGTATTTGCTAGTTTTTAAGATATTGGCATAGAACCAAGAGACCAAGGTTTCTAGTGTTGCTTTAGGCATGAAGCCAGCTGGATGACTTTGGGCCAGTCACTCTCTCTAAGCCCTAGGAAGAATGAAATGGTAAACCTCTTCTGAAAATCTAGCCAAAAAACCTGCAGGGACTTGTCCAAGCAGTCATCAGCTATCAACACTGAAAGGGAAGGATATAGATATTTATGAATAATTGTCTATAAGTGATTTCTTTTGTGTAAGAATTTTTGTCACCAAAAATTTAAAATAATTGATTAAGTGCTTCCTCTATTTCATCACACTTGAATGTTCTTATATGGTTTGGTCCATTACAAACTCTCTTTTCAAATGAAAGATTGTAGTACATTATCAAAAGAATCAGAAAATGCAGAGAATTGCATATTAAATATGATTAAATGGAAATAAGACTTTCCTGGGCAGCACAATTACAGTATCCATTTTTATTAACTTTCCATGTTAAGTTAACATACACACACACACAAATAACATGGGGATTAAAGCTAGATAAATTAGCTTTGAAATGTTGAAGAAACATCCCATTTAACATTCCTTTCTACTGTTTGGCTGCAATAATGAACATGGGATTTCCTCATTTCACATAATGGGGAAGATAAAAAAAGTAGATTGTGATTTAAATATTTAAATTTAACACTGTAGTGTTCTTAAAGGAACTTTGAATTTGTGCTTTTCAAGAATACATATCATTTCTATACCTTGGAATGAACAAACGTGGAAAAGAAAGGAGTGTTCAATACAGCTTGAGCAGTGATGTCTGTGGGTCTCTAACAGAAGAATGCATCAAGAAATTTTAACATTTAAATCACAGTCTACTGTGGACATGTTTAGAACTCTATTGATGTAATGATAAGCAAAATAGATCTGCTGATAGACAAAAGTTTCAATATGTACTTGAGAAGCTACAGCTAGTAAAGATAGCCATTACATTTTTCAGTTCTAAGGGATTCTTGCTACCCAATAAATATTTTTCCATATCAATTCCCCTTCTGTCACAATTTCTTCTATCCCTCTTTTCTGCTCTCACAAACTTTGATTGTACTCGTACAAGCTTTTTTTCCATTATTACCAATCCCTGCCCCCAGTTTCAGCTTGTACCTTTCTGGCAACAATTTCACGTTATTCTTGCCCTTTTGTTAATTCTCTTTGCTCAGATTCTTAACTTGTATCTGCCCTGCTTCTGTCTATCTTTCATCATCCTACTTCCTTGTTCCCATCGGTTGTAAGAGATTTGTGTCTCAGGTAAACTGACTAAATCTATGTGATAACAAACTGTAACTAATCTTTTTTTCATTCCTCAAAGATTCTGAAAATGTGGTACTCAAAGAGGTTAGCTACCTTTCATTATTCTACAATTCTTGAATTATATAATGAATATGATATAATGAATTATATCATAATATAAAATATGAGGAAGGAGGATTTGCTATCATCTAAAGTAAGGATGGGAAACTTTGGCCATCCAAATATTGCTGAACTGGCTCCTGAAAATGGCCAGTGTTGAGCAATGCTGTGAGGCATTATTCAACATCAACAAAAAGATCATAGGTTCATAACTCCTGCAAATGATGGATTCAATCTTACCAACATTTCTTTGGAAGAGTCCTCATCCATCACAGTGAGATTTACTTCTGTATAAAATCAAGTTGATGTAAGCCTCATTTGAATAAATTGAATTTCTTTCTTAGTAACTATAATGTAAAGATAGCTAGGTTGCTCTGTATGTGCGGTGAATTCCCTATTTCTACTGACTTGCCTAATGTGAGTTTTATAGAAGCATCCAACCAAAATGTTGAACTAACATGTAATGGATTACAGAAAACCAAGTTTATTTACCTTGTCTAAAAAGGGATGCTGGAAGAAGTTATAAGCTAAGTAAATCAACAGTAGAGTCTATTTTTTCTTGATTTATTTCCAGTATTTATGCTGTGCTTAATAGATTGTTGGCGCAGTTAAGAGATCCTTCCCATAAATATGCAAACACAGCCTCATACAGCTTAGTCTTTCAATGAACCAGGAGATAAATTAGTTCCTGGTAATGCTGAAACATCTCTAAATTAAACAGATAAACAAAATGAACAGAGAGGGAGTTGCTTACACTGCCCTTGTAAACAGTTTTTGGGAAAATGATAGGGGTTGATGTATATGAAACTTTATAGATGTTTACAAAGCTATTGTCCAGGCATTCTGAAAAAATCAGGGTTGACCATCTCATATATTTTGGTGCACTTTTCTTATATACAAACAAACCATCAGGGAGACAAATACAGAACCAATAGTACAGTGGAAAAGCAATTGGGCAAAAATGCTTTAAATTAAGAATGCTTTCAGAAATAGAAGTGTTAATAGTTTATTTTTAATCAATTAGCAAAATAGAAAGTAAATGAACAGAAGAGAAATCTAAATCAAATCAATATTTGGTGTGGCCACCCTTTGGCTTCAAAATAGCCTCAGTTCATAAACTTTAACACTTTGTCAGGGATTTTGTAGAATTAGAGTCATGTGTATGATTAACCATTATACCAAGCAGGTGCTAATGACCATCAATTTCATATGTATGTTGAAAAATAGTCATTAACTGAAACAGAAACAGCTGTGTAGGAGGCTTAAAACTGGGTGAGGAACAGCTAAACTGCTACTAAAGTGAGGTTGTGGAAGATAGTTTCATGTCAGAACTGAGCACAGGAATAAGCTACGGTCTTATACAACATTAGCAAGGTTTCTTCCAGGCAAAGATTTCAAAGCAGACTGGAGTTTCAAGATGTAGACACAGTGATCAGCCAAGGAAACTTAATGCAGCAGATGAAAGACACATCACTCTTAATTATATTTGACATCAGAAGATGTCCAGCAGTGCCATCAGCACAGAACTGGCAACAACCAGTGGGACCCAGGTAGCCCTATTTACTGTCCAGAGAAGTCTGACCAGAAGTGGTCTTCATGCAAGAATTGTGGACAAAAAGCTATATCTCCAATGTGGAAACAAGGCCGTGCACAACTGTGAAGAAAAACATAGCAACTGGGCTACAGAAAAATGGTTGCAGGTGCTCTGGATTGATGAATCAAAATGTAAAATATTTGGGTGTAGCAGGAGACAGTTTGTTTGCCAAATGGCTGGAGAGCAGTATTATAATGAGTATTTGCAGGCAACAGGGAAGCATGGTGGAGTTTCCTTGCAAGTTTGGGGCTACATGTCTGCAAATGGAGTTAGAGATTTGGTCAGGACCAATAGTGTCCTCAGTGCTGAGAAATACAGGCAGATACTTATCCATCACATCAAACCATCAGGGAGGCATGTGATTGGTCTCAAATTTATTCTGTAGCAGGACAACAATCCCAAACTTACAGCCAATGACATTAAGAATTATTTTCAGACTGAAGAAGAACCAGAAGTCCTGCAAGTGATGGTTTGGCCCCCACAGAGCCTTGATGTCTATATCATCAAGTCTGTTTGGGATTACATGAAGAGACAAAAGTATTTGAGGCAGCCTGCATCCACAGAAGACCTGTGGTTAGTTCTCCAACATGTTTGGAACAACTTTGAAGGAACCTTCCAAGTTCCTTCAAAAACTGTATGCAAGTACACCTAGAAAAATTGATGCTATTTTGAAGGCAAAGTGCGGTCACACCAAATATTGATTTGATTTGGTTTCTCTTCTGTTCATTTACTTTCCATTTTGTTATTTGATAAAAATAAACTATTAACACTTCTATTTCTGACCGCATTCTTAATTTACAGCATTTTGCACCACTGCCTAACACTTTTGTTTAGTACTGTACATCTCAAACAGGAGACCATAGGAAAGGGCTGTTCTTACTGTGAAATAATGCCTCCAAGGCAGAGGTGGTCAGCAGGTTCTGACCAGTTCTGGANAACCAGTAGTGGAAATTTTGAGTAATTCAGAGAACTGGCAAATACCATCTCTGACTNGGAGATTTTACAGTATCCCACAGAAGTAGTAAAAAAATTTGAAACCCACCACTGTGCCCAAGGCCACTCTCATCATGTGTTTAAGAAAGTTAATCCAAAAGCAAAAGTAGAATCATACTTCTGTCCAGTTTCCAGTATAGATCAACTATTCAAAGCTCATTTTTATGCACAATATCTAATCCCTAAAAATAAATATGGGGAGAAGACTAAGAAAGAATGTAATAACTTTGAGAATTTGTCTAAAATGAGATGAGGTAGTTATCGTGTTAAATTCACTAATCATTCAAAGTATAGCTGGTGGGTTGCATGTGCCTTCAAAGATCATGAATCAATGTCTGAGATACTTTTTTTTCCTTTCTGTCTGGCTTGGCTTATGACACAAGCTTTGAGTAATAGAACTCATTCTGGGGTTCAAATTGAAAAATAGGTTATTTTCTATAACCTTAGTTTTCATGTTTCAGCATTCATAATGATTCTTAGCACATCACCAGGAAAAAAATAGACCTACAAAGCTCATTTATCTAGCTTTAAATGATGTCTTCCTTGCAGCATATGCTGACATTTCTAGGACATACAGAATTGTGTAGAAAGTGCTTTCAACCTTTAATTAGGGAGGAGACTGTGACATACAGCTTGTCTTTGTTTCTGAATTCTGCCTTTTAAGGCTACTGTAGTCATGTAAAATAGTTATTACATATTCTCACAACATGACCTTGTATACCAGAATTATGAGTGTACACTCCATCCTACTTGTGAGCTGTATAACTTGCCTAGAAAATTGTTTTCTTTTTCATTTCTGTGGAAACATCTTAAAAACTCATGACATATGATAGTAAAAACTGAGAGTTCAAAGAAGAGTTTAAACTGCATTAACACAGATGTTATACTTCTAAGACTAATCCCAAACCAACTACATAGTCAGATGCTTAAACTAGATGGAAACCTCCAATCATTCACAATGAGGTTAAAGTAGATCTGTGCAGGGGTGGGCTGCTACTGGTTTTTCCCCAGTTCGAGCGAACCCTTAGCTAACTGGTAGCTAATTTTACGGCCGGTTCAGTGAACCAGCAAATCCCACCCCTGGCTGGCCCCACCTACCCCACCCCTCCCCTCCCAGGAGTCTTCTCGTGGCCCATTTTGGATTCCAGGTAAGTGCAGGGCCCACATGGAGGCTCGGAGAGGGCAAAGAAAGGCCTCCTGGAGGCTCCAGAAGGCAGGAAATGGGCCCATTTCCAGCCTCCAGAGGGCCTCCTGAGCCCAGGAAGGGCAAAAACTGCCCCCCCACCACCACCATGGTGCAGGAGGCCGACTGGGCCACATCCACCATGGCCATGCCCACCCAGCAAC
>AZIM01001617.1:326470-338771 GCA_000516915.1 Ophiophagus hannah
CCCCCACAGAGAAGGCCCTACCCCTGGCCACCACAAGCCGACACTGCGCGGCTGACAGCACCCCAAGGAGACCCTGTTCATGGGAGCGAACAGGGCAATTGGTACATGAAGCCAGTAGGAGACGCTCCCTCAAATAGCCCGGACCCAAGCCATGACGGATCTTATATGTAAGAACAAGCACCTTGAATTTCACTCAGAGGGAGACCGGCAACCAATGCAAGTCACACAGGAGGGGTGTTATATGGGAGCATCGGGTTACCCCCAAATGTATGTTGAGCTTTAATTACCCTTGGTGTTCTTTCAACTTACTTCATCAAGCATCATCTCCCTCATTATCATCTCTAAGCAGAGAAGTTATTTTTAACCTTCCTATACCAATTTAGTTTGTTGTCATTGTAAGAAGGGTAGAATTGTTCCAGCAAGTGAACTTTATACTTTTAGCAATTTTCAGCAATCTTTGAGTGAGAATGGGTGTCTTGCCAACTCTGTTTCATGTCACATATTCTTAATAATTTTGTAACCTTAGAAGCAGACCAAAAAATAGTACAGTTAATTGTATGGAACAAGAAGGCACTGATAATAGCATCATCAAATTTCACATCCCTCAAAGTGAAACTCTTGCCAACTTGTGGCTTGCCCTTGAGTCTAGTTTGTCTCATTGATTATTTTGTTTTTATTTTCTTATGGTTGTGATCGCTTTGTTTAGCTATGTTTTAAAGACATGTGACTGTATAGGTTATAGGGATATAGGGAATTTTTTAAATACTGAGCTTAGAAGCTAATACAAACAAGTCTTAGGAAACCAAATCCCATTGAACCACATGAGAAAATTTAGTTTTCAGTTTGAACACCCCTCATGCAGTCTTTTAGTCAAGTTGCTTATTCATTTCCAAACCATAATCAGTTTCTATTAATAACATATAGCATCTAATAATGCCATCCATCAGTATTTCAGTATAACTCCTGTGTTCACTACTAGGATATCAGCACAGTAACGGTTGAAAATTCTAAAAGATCCTCTATACCTCATAATGAGGACATAGCCTATCAAGTACATTCTTTCAGGGGTTGTCTTTTGATCCCAAAACTCTTTCTTTCAGGAAGGCTGTCAAGACCCACTTCTTTAACTTAGCTCTTTTGAATTGTTTTAGAAAGCATTTTATTACCAATGTATACCTTTTAAATTATGCTTTCATTCTATTGTTCCTTACTTTGAATATCTTTGTTAGGCAGGATATAAATGAATAGCAATGCATACAGGACACTGTTAATGTGCATCATGATGGGAGAAAAGGTTGTGCTTGAGAAAAAGTACATGAGGACAAAGTTCACAGATTAATGCCTCCAGATGTTTTTCCAGGCCTTAGCATCAACTGTACTTGTCTTTGAATTTGAAATCTGAAATATCTTCCTACAGTACCTTGACTGAAGTTGAGCATAGAATGATAAAATAGGCTATTACACAAATGTAGGAGGTGTAACATGGGAGACTTCCAAAATAAGATATTTTGTTGCATACATTTGTTGGTTGTAACTGAGTTGGTTCCAGTAGAGTTGAGAAGAAAGAAAGTTAATGTGAGTGCTAGATTTCTGTTGGAGTGAACTGTAAGTGAAGCAAGGAACATTGAGTCCCCGAAGATGCTAAGATAAAAAGAGGGGGAGTTATAAAATGACTCCTGATAGGCAGACTGGAATCAGTGAGGAAATCAGAATTAGGAGGCCTCTGGCAAGGGAAAGATATGTTCCACTCAGTAGAGAGGAAAGAAACAACATTCAAAGCCAGGAAAGATATAAAAAGTTGTGAAAATGTGAAATACATTCATGCACAGGGGAGAAAGGAGAGAAAGAGACATTTAGCCAGGAGCAATGGCTAGGAAAAAGAAAAGAAGCTTAACTAGAAAGCAACAGCTTAAGTAGATGAAGGAAATAAAACTTTAAAACAAGAGTGACAGAAAGGCTACTAGGGAGAATGCAAGAGGTAAAAAAAGAGAAAGTGCTTCTCTCTGCAGTTCTTTGCTCAGCTAGGATTCCATTTCTTGTGGCTAATAAGAACAGACAGCTTAGTACAAGAAATCAAAATATCGGTTGGTAGCTGTGCCAATGGGGAGAGGGGGAGGCTTTCACAAAATGGCTGTGGGGCGATTTTCCATTCATAACATGGCTGCTATGAGTGACAAAATGACAAAGAACATTCTCTTCAGCAGAATGTACCTGGAACCTTTGCTTGTCTTTGTGCTTTTTTCTGGATATTGGGCTCAGTCCCTAGAAATCACTCAGTTACAGCCTACTATCATTTTTTTTCCTCCTAAGATAACTCAGGGGTTTTACTTAAAATTATTGGAAATAAAGATGCCAAACTCCAATTGATGTGTATGTTGTGTGTATGTGTGTGTGTGTATCATCTGTGTGTTCGTGTGTGTGTGTGTGTATATTTATTACTATCTCTATCGATTTATCGATCTATCGATCTAAAAGTCAGAGTTAATTTGGTCTATATCAAAAGAGGTATAGCAACAGTCGTATTAGTGCCTTTGCTACATGTCTTACTGTGACTCCAATTGTAAATCATTTTTGCTCTTTTCAAACATAGAGACATTTTTGCACATATCAAGTTCCAGGGATTTTCTACTATCTAGGTAGTCACACAACAGATATTAGGAGAATGCAAGCATGCAGCTGCCATGAACTTGTAAATAAAAGTCATTGGGCAAAGCCAATAGTCAGGATCAAGCAGGAAATAAATCTGCAACATGCTCTACATAGGGGATGCCCTTGAAAATTACCCAGAAGGTATGACTGGCATTTACAGTCAGTTTGATTCTAGGTGTGATTCAAGATGCTTGCTATTACCTACAAAGCCCTACCTGGCATCCAGCCTGGTTACTTGAGAAGCTACAATACTTATCTCCCATAGTAACTACTTAGCCAATTTGATCCAGAAGGGTTGTCATGTTCCATATTTGTTCAGTAAACATATTTTTATTTTATTGTTATTTATTTACAACCAGCCTTTATTATTTTTATAAATAATTCAAAAATGGATAGGCTGTGAACTTATGTAATAGTCCTTGGTACTCTATTTTTTCAACAACAACAATCTTGTGAGGTGGGTGGGGATGAGAGAGAGTGACTGCCAAAGTCATCTAATTGATTTTCATGTCTGAGATAGGACAATAAATTGATATCACCTGATTTCTTGCCTTGGTATCTTTAACTGCTACACCAAACTGGCTCTCAATGTCAGATCCCTCAAAGTGTGCCTTCTCAGTAGCATTCTCTGTCCTTGTGGGACAGAGGCCCAGATGGTCCCAGTTTGCTTATGTTTTGAAGGACTTTGAAAATCTCTTTTGCTGAGGCCTTTATCAAGAATGACTAAAGGTCCTTTTAGATTGTATGTTTTTGCTCCTGCCCAGGTTACTGTCTTTTTTTTTTTACTCATTATTATATTTTATTGCTTTTAATGTTTACTTGTGAGCTACCCAGTGTTGAAACCTGGACTATATAAATATGTAATTAACAACACCAACAACAGATGAAGAAGCAATGAATCAGAACTCCTGAAGGACCAAGCAGCAATCCACAATCAAATAACAGTAAGGATTCAGGAATATTTCAGTATTTTAAAGAATCTCATGATTCAAGCAAATCTCAAATGCAGCAATAAGCCTTCTTATACTTTCTCTTGTCCAGAGTATCCAATGACATTGTGAGTGGACACAATCATACCAGTGGATATGCTCCACTGAAAAGCTACCATTTGCAGTTCAGGGGATAAATCAAATTAGATCACATTCACATTATATGTAGGTGCAAATTTTCTTCCCACCATTGTTGTTAACCCCAGAGAGGAATTAATACAAGCACCCAATAATTATAAGGTATTATGTTTGGGGGTTTTTTAGCTAAGAAATCATGGCAATTAAAATAGAGTAGAATGAACTATTTGTCAACCCTGAAGTGAACCTGGCTGAAGCCATCTTGGAGGCTTCAGGGTTGCCACACAATGGTAGGAGGGGGGAAATACTTAAATGGGGTTTTGTAGCCAAAACAATAAATTTTTCCTGTGGGAACCAAAGACATTCTCACAGATGGCTGGCCAGAGGAGGAGCAAGTAACCAAGCAACCGGCCAGTACCTGGATTGGACAGCATGACCAGTGACTTGGGAGAAAAGGGGAAACTTTTACTTTTCATTAGGTGAAAGCTGCAGGAAATTTCAAAGTTGGCTTTCACCAGTTGTGCCAATATGAAGCATCCAATAAATTGTTCTTTGAGGAACTTGCCTGCCTCAGAGTTCTTTTTTCTATGGGTGCATTACTTGGAATGCTGACACTATTCACAATAAATTGGCTTTCCAAATCCTTTAGCTATGTTGGAATCTCAATATTCAGATTTGTCATTCAATATACTCATTGTCCATATTGGTTTATGGCAGGGGTATCAAACTGGTGGCCCGCAGGCCGGATGTGTCATGCACAGGCCACACCTACCCTATCTCCGCAAAGGGTAAAAGCATCATGATACATCACGTGATGGCAATGTGACACCACAAGTTTGACACCTATGGTTTATGGGCATATTCCCATTCTGGGAATATGTTCTCCTAAACATAGGTAGAGGAGAGAAAACACAATTGGGAAAAAGTAGGGAGTCAATTTTTTTCTAATTTCTTTAGGAAGGACCCTTTTCAAAAGGGGAAAGGGCTTCACATCTTTAATTTCATCTGGAGAACTATTGGTTGGAGAAGGCAGCTATACATATGCCAGTGGAATGACCCCAGAATCTACAAGTACAGCACATGGAGGCCAGTTTTAACCATTATATACTTTGCCTTTAATGATTCAGCTGGTTGTTTTACTAGGATTTATTTGCAGACTCAGATTTTGATTTTAATAGCTTTGCAGTATAATATGGTATAAGAATGCTAAATAAGAGGAAAATCAATACCTGCCATATCAAAATACANAATAATAATAATAATAATAATAAATCAATAGTCTCGTGTGAGTCACTAGATAATATAATCACAGCACAGAAAATAACATTAACATTAATTTCCCAGAGGCCTTTGGGTAAGCACAGTGTTTCTCTACCTCATCCCATTTATTCATTAAAGGTAAATATTTTCTGCAAAGATCTCATGATTCTGATTCAGTCCAAAAAGCTTCATAGGATCAGACTTAGTTAAAGGTAAATAAAATCTACCAGGCAATTCTTGAGGTTAAGACCAGCCTGAGAGTTTGAAAATACATCAAAGAAGAAAACAACAGCATATTTGCTTCCAAAAGCATATGGTGCAAGTCACCAGGTGCTAAGCATAACTTGAGAAAATGTTCATGTTATTCACTGTTTATTTTTTAAAGTGCACTGCTATCTGTTTTGACAATAACAGCTGCCATCATAAGTGAACAAACGGAGAAGTCCCTTGAAACAAGGAGGAGTTAATTTTAATCTTACAAGAAATATAATGGCATAGAACTGGTTCCCATATGATAGTTGTGAGGAGGTCCCATAGCTTCTTTTCACAGTGCATTTTCTTTGGCTCTTTTAATCAAGAATTACCCAGGTCAGTGTTTAAACTAAAGCAAGCCATGTTTTCTTCTCATCATAATTTATTCTAGTAAATTGTATTCATAACTTCTTATACACCATCAAAGCTGACAACAGCCAGAGCATAGAACAACTCAAAGAAGTAGTGCAAGATTAGAAGGCATAGAGATATCGGCTCCATAGAATCTCCAAGAGTCAAATGCAACTGAAGGGATATCATCATTATCATCTTCTTCTTCATCTTATAATATGCAGATAATATCTTTTCTCATTGATGAAATAACATAATAGATGGAAATAGCTGGAGGGATCACTTTGGTTTGGGCCAGTGTGCCTTTGCATCTTTTAATTATGAATTATGTGATCTGTTTCTATAACCTGTATTTAAATCCTAATTTGAATTTGCATTTCATCTTTTCATTGAAAGCTCAAGGTAGGGTATCTATAGGGTGATCACTGCTAAGTATATCACTACAACAAAATCCTTGAAAGTGGGTGAAACACTGAATGGTGGTGGTCCAAGATCTCCCAGTAAAGTATGTAGAAGTATAAATGCTTCAATGTATTTTTTGGAGCATTTTCTCATACAATATGTATTTTTCCCTAAAGAAATCTTAGATAATCAAGGAGAATCTCAAAATTTTCCTTTGATGTTTCTAGAAAGATTTTAAGAGTTTCTAATGGGTTGATTAATCAAATTCTTCAAACATCTGACCACTCTAAATACTAAAAATATGATAACGAATAATGATGTGAAACATTTTTCTCTCCAATATGGATTTTTGGTGTGGTTTCTGTATTGTCCATATCTGTGAAAATAATGAGTAATAAAAGAACATTAGTCTCTACAGCATGCTACATAACCATACATAGTTTTTATTTTATTTATTCATCATATTTTACCTCACCTAGTGACTCCTAGTTCCTAAATTCCCTTGCAAATTCTTGTGCTATGTAAGTTTTTCAGATCATTTTTAAAATATCTTTCTTCCTTTGTCCTTCCTATAATCAGGATGCAATTAATTTACATAAGATATTGCGGCCTGGTTGCTGTGAATCCATCAGCACAATTCTGACCTCTAGTGAAGAAAATAAATACATTTCAACATGTAATACAATAGTTGGTATTGCAGAAACAATCTTCAAGTATAGGCTCACATCACACTGATACACTACCCATCCCTGTTTTTGAAAAATTTCCCTGCTCATGGGTTGTTGTTGTTGTTTTTGCATGTGCTTAATCATACTCTTGGCCCTCTGAGCTTTTCCATTTTCCTACTATGTGGCTGTCCAAACTTTTAAATGTCACAAAATGCAGTCCATTAGTCATTTATGATAGACCACTAGTAGTTTGATAAATTGTAGATCTGTTTGAAGTTTTAATTCAGA
This sequence comes from Ophiophagus hannah, assembly GCA_000516915.1. Taxonomy (NCBI): domain Eukaryota; kingdom Metazoa; phylum Chordata; class Lepidosauria; order Squamata; family Elapidae; genus Ophiophagus; species Ophiophagus hannah. Next base: position 333,408 of record AZIM01001617.1, read on the forward strand.
GATTTAATTTGAAAGCAATTATATTAAGTCCTCAAACTGATTTTCCATACAGACCATATAGCTGAATCTAATCTGATGTCTTTCTTTCTATTGTTTTCAAATTAAATGGATATATCAAATCAAATTATTCTGATTCTGCAGTTGAGACCTATTTTGGCAACTGATTCCAATCAAATTCAGTTGATGCTTTAAATCAGCATGCACATAGCATGCCCCAAATAACCTGTTTGTATGAGGTGCTTCTGGGATTAGTTTTACAAAAGCATGACAGGTCATATAATATGCATGTGTTGTAGAATGAACAATCAGTTTTGTGGGAGACAAGTCCTGCATATTCACTTTCAGTGTGGAAATAAAAGAAATTTGGAATGATTTTGGTTGCCAGATAGCTGGCCTTTTCATATTAAACTGTTCCAGCAGCTTGAAGCTTAATTTAAATCAGAAAAACAAACTTACACATGAGTTTCTGACTGTGCCAAGTGAAAATGTTAGCCAACAAATTAAGCCTCCATCTGAAAAAGTGATCTGGGAATTGGGTAGGAACATGAACTCTGAGGGATCAGATCCACAATTTGAAAATGCTCTTAGAATTTGCATTACTCCTCTATAGCCAGGATTTTCTCTTCTTAGTTTCAACATGTATGCAAAATATGCTTCTTCGCGTGGAAGGAAGATTAAGCTTTAGTTGCTTCTAATTTATATTGCTGCCATGTACTACTCCATGTGGGACTGCTATTGAAAAATATTGAACACTACAATTACTGCTAAACCTGATGATAATACCAAAACACAATGCCATTGTGGACAACTGCACCAGCTTCTGGTTTATTTACAAGATAGAATATTCTGTTCAGTTTTATGAATTAAGAAAGAAAGCATTATAGCAATGAGGAAAGTTAAAGCCATGAACCATTGAATGCCCCTGGTTCATCTGGCTTGCTCAATTCTTCCTCCTTCTTCTGGTCTGTAGATGGTTACCACACACTGTCCCTAAGCAATCTAGTCTGAACTGTAATGCTTATATATTAAATTCTAACATTTTGTTCTGGCCCATAGAGAATTCTCTCTCAATGAGAACACTTTAGAGATAACTTTACCAATTCTCTTTGGTTTGGCCTACTTGCTAAGTAATGGTTTAATAGAGGAAATGCCTGCAGATAATTTGTTCAATGAAAGTCTTTTTCCCAGCACATCCCTAGGTGTCATAAGATATAATGATTACAGTGCAAAAGTGACCCTATCCAATGCCTTTTGATCTAAGTCTCATTTTGGTAAGAAGAATCAATCACTTTGATTGCACATGACTCAATTGCTTCCTCTCTCCAAGTGCTGTTGGAGATTTCTGATGAATGTGTTTGAAACACAGAGTGTGCACTTTAAACTTCTGCACACAGTACACATTGGGAGGGCATGTATGACTGTTGCCTTCTTTATAACTTTCAAAAAAGTCTAAATGCTAGTTCTATGACTAATTGTTCTATGACCATGAAAGAAGAGAAAAGAAATGCCCATATTTTGTTTAGTTTTAAATGGGGTCTCTTTTAAGCCTCTCGACTGCTTTTGGAGAAACTAAAATCAAGCCGATTAAAATGTAACATTGTGAGCAATTTAAATCCGCCTCCAGATAATGAAGGTCAATACAGAGTTTTCAATAAAAGGACAGATTAGACATTTCGAACATAAATCCAGTTGATAATGAAATCTATAAACAGAAACCTCTTTTAGGTTGTATAATGCTGGAGCATGACATTTCCTGTCCAGCAGCTTTTAATTTTCTTGTAAATATTACTGTATTGCATTTATTTCTAAAAAGATATTAAGTTCCATCAAGCCAGACATGCCTCAATTAATCCCTCTTTATGATGCAAGGTTATAATAGGCTTTTAATCTGTTGAATTAAACTGTCTACCCTGGTAAATCTCTTGGTACAATTAGGATTTGTTACATTTGTTACAGAGGGAACTTTTTTTTCCTTTGTAAGCCATGTTTTAATAAACATATAGGTATTTAATGAAACTGTTGATAAGCAAGGATACTGAAACTACTCCAGAGTTTCTTCCAGTATAATACTTTATAATTTGGAATGGATTTCAAAACAATTGATGATTAAAGAAAAACTATCTGGTATAATCTAAAAGTATTGAGAGAGATCAACTGAGATTTGGTTTATAGTACAAAGACATGCACCTAAATTTGTTTAAATTAAAAGTATGGTACCAGTAATGTCATCTTGAAAAGTGATGATGACATTGTGTATATCATTAATATGTATTATGTGACAGTAGTTCAAGAAAAATAGAACTACATTTCACATTAATCAATTTACCCATAACACCAACAAGAATTTCTCTTCTTCCTATATCATTTTTGTAAGTCCTAAAAGCCTGAGTCAACACTACTGTTGGATAATGATTTGATTATTGTGTTAGAATGTTGTTATAAAACACAGATGGGCAAACAGTTGATTGCAGGCCACATGTGGTTTCTTTTTACAGTTCCTCAAGCTCTATCTGGCTTTACATTAGCAATAGAGTATTCTGCTATTTTAAGAATTAATTCAATTTTTAAGCCTTAAATATTTTATTACTAATTGAGTGTTTATCCTGGTTCAGTCTTACAATCCTTGAAAGGATAATCATGCCTATGTCATATACACACATAAATAGTTAATTTAATTGGAGCTCTAAATCAGTTTCTACCTAAGTCTACTTCTCAACAATGGGCTGCTTGACTGTCATTGAACTCACATTTGGATTGCCATGCTACCATCACATCCAGAGCTGGCAGGAAATTGTGCCACTCTAAATCTTGTTCCACAGCATGTCCTTACTACTTACTGGCAATGGATCTATACTACATTGAATTAATATGTAACATTCTATTCAACTTTAACACACAACTTTCTGAGGGGTATAATTGGTGTTTCCCTCTGTTTCTAGCCCCACCCAGTCTCATGCAGTACATGAAATACATCTTCCACTTGAAATGGATAATGCTGTACTTACTCCATGCACTGCAATATTTTATCTTTTTCTTTTTCCGATTGTACCATTAACTTAATAAGCTTTTTAAAATTATTCATTGAAACTATGGGTTGATGAGTTGACTATTTGATGCATTGATCATAACATGGTAGCAAGAGGAGGGGAGGGGGAAATGTATCATTTAACTGCCACCTATTAGTTTTCGAGATGCATGTACCAGCCAATAGATAAGTAGTGCTGAAAATTGAGGATTTGATAAGGAGATTGTTGTAATAAGAATGCTATGCTAGTCTATGATAGCCAAAAATCAGGAGTTGAGCATCTTTTTCAAAAATTGTCATTAAGTCCAAATGCTTTTATGATAAAACACATTGTAGCTAATGAAAATGTATGTCTTTTAATAATATTTATTAATTGGAAAATGTGCTACCAAATTCTTCCTGATTGGGACTATAGCAGTTAGTGTGGGAACTATAAACCCCAAAAATATAATGTGAGAAGAGGATGTAAGGTTTCCCTAAAATTAGCAGCCACTGTTAAGGGAATGAAGGCAAATATATGTGTCCCAGAATAATGTTGCAGTGTCCAATCTGGGTCAGTCATCGGGACCAGAGGTTTTGTCTTCTGAACTTTCAGACTCATGATGGAGCCTATCCTCAGAGAATTTCGCTGTGTGAAGAGAAGTTCACCCTCAGGGAACACAATGAAGTTCCCTGAAGATGGGTTCCAGCATGAGTCCAAAAGCTCAAAAGACAAAACCTTTGATCTGGGTGAATGACTCACTGGATCTTGCAACCTTTAAGGGGATTTTATGCCAGGTAAGCTACATATTGCAAAACGAAGTCCTTTCAACTGTACTTTCAAATATAGGTAATTCTTGACTTTGTTTATTTGTTTAGGGACTGTTCAAAGTTACACTGGAATTATTTGAGGACTATTTATGATCTTTATTTGCAGCTGCAGCAGTTGAGCCCTCCCCTCCCATTTCACCAAATTTCAGTCACCTAGAATCTGGTCCACATTTACAGCCATTTGCAGCATCCCATAGACACATGACCTCATTTGGTAATGGTTTTGCTGAAAACTGGCATTTACTTTTGGCTTTTGGCACAGCTGTGCCCATAGCGAACCATTGGTTTACTCAATGACTATAGCATTAATTTTGTGATTGTAGCACCTATTTTACAAGTACTGCATTAACTTAATAACTGCAACAAAAAAGGTTGTAAAATCAAATTGGTCATGTCAGGAACACATTTTATGACTGTCACAACCTAGGACCTTGATGAGCAGGTTTAATTCAGGTTGTAAATAAAGGAATATGTGCTAAACATGGTTGGTAGACTGCACAGCAGCATTGGGGATTCATTGGCAACACGTGATTAAAAAGCTGTGATCAAGGCTTCTGCACCATCATGTGGCTCTCCCGGGAGATAGGAGAGGGAGAGAGAGGTTGCCTGGCTGGGGAGAAAGTTAATCTTACAAAACAAGCAAGAAACCAGCGAGAACGAGATTAAAGGGTAACTTTAACATGTGGAATGTCAGACAAGTTTGTTCAGCAGATCAGGACTTTCTCTATGGAGCAGAAGGGGAAATCGGCCATGGCCATGTTTGATCACCACCCAAGTATGTGTTCATGACCAGATTCAAAAATTTTGTGAATTTTTTAGTTGGAACCCGATTTGGTTGTAGTCAGAAGCATTCTTGACCAGAGGTTCTACTGTAGTTAGGCCATGTGGAACGGACAGAGTGGATGCCAAACTGTGGTTTTAATATAGATTTTGTCTGTTATTTATTATTTTATTCTAGAATTTTTAACTGGATATTCCTTGAGGGTTTTTATTTATTCTGGTGTCTACTATTTGACTGTAATAAACTTGATTTGATCTGATTTGAAGCTAAACATGGGTTGGTCAATCAACCAATCAATCCATTTTATTAAAAAAAGAAGGAACTGAAGAAGCTGGACCTCTCATTTTCTTAAAGTCAGAAGAAAGAAGAAAAGGAAGAAAGACTGAGTAGCAGGTAAAAAAGTTGGGGGCCTTACCAAAAAGGGGAAACCATCCAAATTGAAGCCAAAAGATTTTGGCATGGGGCAATTAGAGCATGTCATTTCAGACCATGTCATTGATGCACATCAATGTCCCCTACATTGCTTCATGTAGCAGATTCAGGCAGGACATTAAAGAAAATATTACTCTCAGTGTGTAACACATTAAACCAGTACTTTTCAATCTTGGCAGCTTTAAGCTGTGTGGAATTCAACTCCCAGAATTCCCCAGCCAGTGACCAGTAGTGGGATTCAATTTTTTTCTGTGGGCATGGCTTGGTGGGTGTGGCAGGGGAAGGGTACTGTAAAATCTCCAGTCAGAGGTGGCAT
>AZIM01001617.1:338822-353120 GCA_000516915.1 Ophiophagus hannah
GGTCAGAACCTGCCGAATACCACCTCTGAGCCAGTCATGTTTTCTCAGCTATGAGAGAACACTGAGATTCAGATGGAGATATGTGAACTTACGATTGGAACTCCGTGCATGATAATGAAGGACCAAGGAGACTTTATGGATTTGGATTTAAGTATCTAGGATTGTGTCATAATCATAGTTTCATGAGGAAGAGTTATCCTATTTTCTTTCTAGTGCTTCATTAGGAATTAACTGGAGCTACTTTTTTTAAATGCCAAAATTAATTATTATTTTTTAAAAAATAAGCTTCTGCTTGCTTTCAGAGTCAGAATTCTCTAAAATAAATAGTGATAGCTCCAGATGTTTAATTTAGTAAAAAAAATGGTCATAGCAACTTCAATGATGTGCAATATGTACAACTGGGGGAGGGGGGAGTATTGAAAGTCAATTCATAAATATAGCAAAAAAAAATTGAGAAGCATTCTCATAAAACATAAATAAATGAAGAACCATCATGAATCTTCAGATTTCTGCAAAGGACTACAAGATCAAAGCCTTATAGCAATAACAATAGCACTTAGACTTATACACTGCTTCATAGTGCTTTACAGTCTTCTCTAAGCAGTGTACAGATCAAACTCTTGGCAGTGGGCAGAGTGAGCCTGCAATACTGCATTGCAATCATTATGCCATCACTGCTCCTATAGTATTATTATATACTATTTCAATTCCTTAATTCATTGGAAAATCTGTATGCCACTGTCAAGGTTATGCTTTTCTGGAATGGCCTACAATCTACTAAAATCAAAGGTAAAAACATTGATTTTAATAAAACTAAAAACACCAGCCAGAATACTTAAAAATGTCTAGGCGGCAGATATTTAACATTTAGATAAAAGGCTTGATGGAGCCCAGCTGATAAATAATTTCCCAAAGATGGGACCACTGCTGAGAAAGCTTGAGAAAGCTTTTTGAAATAGTCCTTTTTGCTGATGCATATATGATCCAAGCCTCATTTGTTGACCCTGAATATTCTGGTTTTTTTGTAAACTAGAAATCCCAAAGTGCCCCATTATGAAGCATTTTTTTCCTAGTCATTTTGATTGCCTTTTCCACATTTTTTCAAAAGGGTTAAGGAACAACTTCTACTGATATACTTTGACAGTAAAGGATGTGAGCTTGTGTATTCTTCATTTGCGAAAGAGTAAGATATTTGACAATATTTTCAATAGGACTGGCACATCTTTTTTTTCAAAGGCATTCTTTTTAATATTATCCAAATAGCCAGCCACCTACCCTAAAATTGTGCTGAATCAAAAATTATTATTTTTAATGCGATGATGCCCTTTTGCATTACTGAACTGCATTCTCATGTTTAAAATAATAGGCTTCTTTGCTTCTGAATTTTTATTGCAAGGGAGTTATGATCACAACGACCCTGCTGTTATGCTTGTTCTGATTCAAATGTGTGAAATTAATTTTCAGATGCAACTGGCAGCCAAGTTTTAAATTCACAGAAATAAACCTGGTGACTGTCAAAGAGTTGACAGTAATTTTCTTGTGTTCTCTTGCATAGCAATATCTCTGCTAGGCTTGGAAGAGGCTGTTATCAATACATTGTTTTTTTTAAATAAATAAAATAAACAGCCTTTCTCTCACCTTCGTAGAAACAGTGATGGAATTAGGTTTGAAGTGGGAACAAGCACAGTGATGTGGAAACCAAATTAGAGAGTATCTTTGACATAAAATGGAAAATTATTCAAAATCATGTGGTTACAATTAGAAACATTAGAGTGGCTTGGAGGCTAATTCAGACGTGTCAAATCTTGTCATGTCTAGATAATCAGACAGGAAATGGGGAGACTTTGGATCAAATCCCTACTTAGACATGAGGCTTGCTCAATGACCTTGGCTCATTACTGAGTCTCAGTCTAATTTCTTTTGTCAGACTGTTGTGCAATTGAAAATGGAGTTTCGAAATAGGCAAATTTTAACAGAGTTCCTGAGAGAAAAGATGGAATTTCATTGAATTAAGCATAAAAGACAATATGTTGCTAAACATTTCACAACCAATCTGCTGTACTGGATGTGATTTCTGGGGTTTCCAGTTTCTAGTTTCTGATTAAACCTTATTGCTAATTACTTAATCTTCACTTGACTGATGTGTATAGGTGAAAGAAGATCCTTTTAGTATTTTCTGGCTATAGAATTCCAAATTCCAAAGCTGATCAAGTGACTACTGCCATGAGGTAGTGTTTGTGTGTGTGTATGAAACTTAATGGATTTTGAATTGTAGATTTTTAAATGTTGTGAGCTACCCAGTTTACAGCCTTTGTGACTTGGACAGTCATATAAATTTGTTTAATAAATAATAATAAATACATAAAGTGTTTTTCATGAACAGTCCAACAAATCAAGGCAAACAGATTAAAAATGCACACTTTCACAGAATTAATTCCAATAAAGACACTTGTTTAGCACATGTCCATATATTCATCTTTTGAACCTAAGAAAAGCATGATGCAGAAGGAAAAGAAGATTGGTAGGAAAAAGAAACAGAGGGAATTGGTCTTCAGCTTTTAATATTGTAAGGTTTTTGTACTACACACACATACACACACATACATACACAGAACCTAATGGAAAGTAGGGTCTTTCTTGTTTCTCACAAGGCTTTGTTAGATCTCCATTAACAATGAATTGTATTTTTTTCTGTAGTACAAATTGACCTTACCCATTTTATAAAATTCTTCCCAAAGTTTTTATCTTCCAAAACCAGGCCAGTTCAAATTGTTAAAAGCCTTCTCTATATCTGAGAAAATCAGTAAAACTTATTTTTCATTAAGTTGCTCCAAATATTCCAAATTGTCCCACTCACTTTTATACTGTTCTTTACCTCTTTTAGGTAAAAAGAAATCCACATTGTTCCCTATGAAAGAATTCTTACAAAATTATTTTCAACCTATCAGCCAAAATCTTTGTAAACAACTTGTTGTCATTATTCAATAATGATATTGGGCTATAGTTTCTTGTCAAAATAAAAACTAGTCCCTCTTTAGGTGAATTCTATAGGGGTCTCCTTCCAACCATCTGGCATCTTTCTTCCTATAAAACAGAATTCATTGTATCTTGAAAAGGTTATAAAAGTTCATCCTCAAAACATTTAAAATAAGAATCTGATAATCTGTCTGGTCCAGGAATCTTTCATGGTTTAATCTTTTTTACAGCTTCACAAACTTATTATAGATCCAATCACAATCTGTTCTTCTGTAATGCTCAGTAAATATTGTTTAAGTTTTCATCTATTTTCTCTAGAGAAATGTCTTGTCCTTTATACAAATTAGAATAAGATTGATGAAATGCCTTTTGCATCCATTAATACAGTATCTCCCTCTTGTACTTACAGTATCATTTTCTTTTCTTTTTCTTTTTGTAATTTATCTGCCAACCTTTTCCCTAGTTTGATTGAAAACTCATATTAGATTTAGATAGTTCATTTTTATTTCAATTTCTCTTATTGTTAGCATTGATAGCTGTTATTGTAAAAGCTTAATTTGTTAGGAAATACTCATCTTTTCTGGAAATTTCTTAGTACTAGATATTATATTTCTAATGTGATCCAGATATAAGGAAACAAGGCATTATTAGTGTTAAAAAAAAACATAACCAGCTACAATTACCGCCATTCAAAAAGTGAATGACCCCAAAATTGCTAGTTTCTTAACTTGACTGATGGTTCACCTTTTTTTTTTCTGATCTCACCCTTTTCTAAAGCTGCTGGAAGAGCAGCTGGATTATAGAAAAGGAAAAGCCAAGTTTCAAAAATCTGCAGGTGGCCTTGGCTTTTCTGCTCACAGAGATGCATGTTTATGTTAAAAATCCTGCAGCTAATTGTAAAAGAAATTTAAAACTGCTCCAATTTGAAATAGTGCAAGGAGGAAAAAAATAGCAGTCATTTAGACCATCAAATCTGTTTCCCGTAATCTAATGGTCAAATGTCTTTTAAAAGCTACGAATCAATGTCCCAAAGGAGTAGGGAATAATATGTGGTGCTATGCAGAGACCCTAGGATGTTATTTGTAGCATGTCAAGTCTGCCTTGAGGTTACCAAAAAATATGACCCATCTAGGTTCTAGTAATCATGCTTTTAGAGATTTGTCTTAGCTGATTTCTGTCTAAGAAAGATAAAAAAAATATTGAACCTAAATTGTGAGTCCAATTTCAGGCTTCCCTATTACCATTTCAGTCCTTTCAATCTTTTAACCAATGTTGTTATCGTGTTCTACACACTAACAAATATCAAGCACTTGTAATAGTGTGTTTCTGCAATGTTTTGTTGCAATAACTGAGTGGAAGAAGCATTGTTAAATTGTTTAGTTTCTATGGAAAGAAAGGAGCTGGAAGTTAAAGACTAAGGTTCTTGTTTCAGAGAAAGAATGAGCTACAATCAAGCTCCATGCAATTAGATAAGAAATTGCAATTCCATTTACTGTAGACCAATCTGTATGTAGTGACATGTGCAAAGGCTCCTTCTCCAGATTGAATTCCTTGTCCCTCCATGGACATAGCAACAAATTGGAAGTCGTCTTGCATTATTTTCTTCCAGGACATTTTGTCACTATTTCTCTAACATAACAAAGCTCCCAAAGACTCACTTCAGTAGAAGCTCAAATATTTTTAAATTGAATTGTAACTTGAAAGATATTTTTTTATAAAATGATGTGTCATTGGTATTTAATCACCTGATAAATTATCAAAGATGTATAAAGATGTGTCAAATAGATGTTGGGAATGTAATAAAACTGTGTACTTTTTATCATCTTTGGTGGACATCTTGGGATCAGATATGTATTTTGATTCAGAGAATTTTCAGATTAAATGTACAACTGAAACTAAAACTTTTAAGTTTGATGCACAAATAAATGGAAAAAAACTCATGGAACTTTGTTTTCAAAATAATAACTAACAAGATTTCTTTATTTGCAGAGGTGGAAAGGCCATCAGATTTCTACAATGGAAAAATGGAAGGTAAAGCTAATGGAGTTGTTAGAGATAGCGAAACTAACTGCCTGGATTATAGAAAAGACTTGAATTTTGTTTCTTCTTGGAATCCATATTTGGACTATTTTCTAGAAACTGAAAAAAATGAAATTTAAGCTTTGGATTTGATGACTAAAAATCTTTGAAACTCAATAAAGTTTTATGGGAAAAAAAGCTAGATATTCATAATGGCTGAGTTTACACTAAGCTCTCCTTTTAATCATAATTTCTTTTAGCCATATTTTGTTGATTGGGTTGCAAATGGCTGAGCATAAACAAAATGCTAAAACCAAACAGCCATTTTAATGAATTAGCATCATGAGTGAAAAAAATCAATGTGTTAAATCAGGAAAGAGAGGAGAGGAGAGGGAGGGAAGGAGGAAGGATTTTACTTTAGTAAATTTGTTTACCAACAGAAATCCACCTGTTCAGACAATTATTTTATTTGTTTTAATTTGCAGCTTAGAACCTCAATATCTCCAGAGGTGTTATGGAACTTCATATAGCTGTCACTTGTTTTTGCAAGAAAATATTGTCTTAATATTAGGATGTTATAGCTATGTTTAAAGAAATGTTTTTCATGCCATTTTGTAACATTTATAACAGTGACTAGTCACTGACAGCAGTAAAGTTATACAAGGAAAATCCTTCCTTCTCAGTCACACTGCCATAAATTTCTAAATATAGATACCTGGGAAGGCTGCTAATTTGGATAAAGTCATGGGGAGGGGACTTCTCTTTAAAGCTAGTCTTGTTATGGAGGCCCAGTTGACTGTCTAGTGAGTCCTGAGTGCTGAGACTAATGAAAATGGTAGAAGAAATTATTTTGAAAAGTTCAGACTACAGTATTTTGTGGGTAATGGCAGGGGAGTTGTTAAGGCTCCTGCTCCTCTCTGAATTATGTTCTTAATCAGATAAAAATGTGAAGCTTCAAGATTAAGCATCAAGAAAGTTCCACAAGAGGTTAGAAGATGTGCTTTTTTATTGTAGTTGTTTTAAAGAGGAATCATTTGACTAACTTTAAATCCATAATTTTCAAAATGGATCCATTGCTTTTTAATGCAGTATGGGAAGGGAGTCCAAGAAGCAAAATGTCTTGATAAAGCAGCTTCAGTAAATAAGCTCCTAAAGATAATCTGGGCACTATGTGTGTGGGTGTGTATGTGTGTGAATGCTTACTTCTGATTAGATATGTGTGGGATTGCATTTTAGTAGTCAACCTTTAATATGGGATTTACTCCCCTTTTCAAAATCTCTTCAGTGATATTAAATCGTAAATATAATGATGTTCCCAAAGTTAGGATCTATCAGCACTATATCCTGCTGATATATACAGTGCAATTCTCGATTGGATGGACAGATAAACAGATCAAGCTAAATCTTAGAATGATGAGAAATCTCAGCTAAGAAGCTTGGTTTATCCTCTATAGATTTATTTTCTGACCTTTCATTTATTTTGCAATCATTTAACTGAGCTGGAACTAGGGCTCTTATTGACAAAACTATCTACAGATTTTTGCTCAGACGTTTTCATATAGGGAGGAGAAAACAAATTAATGTGAAACAATTCCTCAGCTACAGAATTGATTAACATAATTCTAGATGGGTAGCTGTGACAGATAAGCCTCCTATTTGACAATCCATTCCTCTAAATAAAGGACGTGTTTAGTATATGCAGACCAAAATCTACTTGAATCCACATACCAAAATGATTCGTCCTGGATTTTTTTTTAATTTATTCTTTTATTGCTTTCTAAAAACAAAACACAAAGATACAAATATAAACCTCACCAAAGAAAGAAAAGATGCATAAAAAGTCTTTTTTTAATGAAAAAAATACAGCAAAGGAATATATATATATATCAGCAAAAAATAGTATAGATAGATTGATTGATTTACAGTAGATATACTGTTGATATATAAATATCTAATACAATTATTCAAGTAAACATGGATTTCAATTTCATTTATATAAGTATTTCTTTAAATATAGTGTATTTTGTATAAATGAGTCCTATATTTCATTATATTTGGCAAAATCTATGTCTACAGGCAATCTGTTCATTCCCAATAAGTGCAATTAGGCTCTCATTTCCATTGAGAGAAAGCCACCATATATTTTTCTTTCCAATCTTGCAAAATCAGTCTTTTGGCCATAATAAGGGTACAGAGAATCCATTTACATTGTTCCATTATCATATTCCACATATTAAGCATGCAGTTGAAAAAAATGTTATCAACTGAAAATTTTGATTTTGGTCACACAATTATATTTATGTAACCCAGTACTTTCTGCCAAAACTTAGTAAGTGTAAGATGTTTTTAAAAGAAGCGCTATCCAAATGCATCATCAACAAAGTCTTGGGTTAATTTTTAATAAATGTACTGAATTTGGAATTTGAGTTCATTTAATCTTTTTTTCCTGAACCTATGTGCTAGACTGCTGAATGTATATCATTACTTTTAGAATGGAAGAGAGACTTGTGAACTGCATATTTAAGCCTAGATTATTTGATGCTCAGACTAAGAGTTAGTAATTTAAAATCACCCAGTTTGCCATTTGGTGGGTGTGAGTTAGGAACGCAAAAAACAACAACAACCTACTTCACCCAGAATGAATAGAAACAGAAAAGGTGTCCCCTGCAGATATAAAAGTTGAATGGAGCATGAGCTTCTCAGTTGATTCATTCATTTAAGAGTCATTGTTGAATCAACATTTTTTTTTAAAAAATAAACAACTGCCAACCAACCAAGAACAGCCTGGCAACTCAAGTTGAAACAGCTGTCAATAGAATAGGCAAACCAGGTGCTGCAGGCAATCAGAACTGGAATTGCTACTACCAAATATATATATATATATATTCTGGATACTATCCAGTCTGTGGGCCCTAAAATCTTAGATCAGAAAACAGCTATTTTGATTTGAAGCTGGAAAAAAGAGACTTCGGATGTATATCCAATGACGTAGGATGAGACAATGTCATCCATTCTTGTAATTAGAAAGCAGGAAATAGTCCTTACTGGTGACAGGCCAAGTAAAAAAAAATGCAGATTTGCCAGAAATTTGCATTTGGTCATCCTGTAATTTGTTTTATGATGCTCTGCTATTTATTTATTGTTTAGTCTTACATCTTATCCCTTCAGTGCATTTGCATTGCTTGGGAAAACAGCATAAGCATAGAAACAGGTTTAGCAAAAAAAAAAAACACCAAAATGTCGCATTAAAAAAATATGCTTTGGCAAAGAAAGTATATGCTGGCAGAAGAAAGGTTTAGCAGTTTTTCTGAAAACAGGAGCAGAAAGAACCAAATAGACATGCCTATGAGAAGGTGACTACTGTATTATTGGTCTCTTATTTATAATATAACTTTGTTTTATTACAGAATTGTGAACTGCTTTGGGAACTTGGCCTTAGAAGTGAGATTTAAACTCAGAAGTTCTTGTTGCATAGACTAATTCATTCAGTTAAAGAGAAAGATGAGACCTGAAGTTGGTAGTATTAAGTCCCTGACTTGTTATATCAGATAAAAGCCTTTACTAATTTAATGCTCTTTTCCTTTAGTGGCCAACCAGGGATCTACAGGAAGGTCATGTATGTGAGAAATATGCAGACCTATTGCTTACCTTCTTACATCTTGTAATAGAAATGCAAGATATGCCACCAGACTGAGTAAGACTGCAATCCACACCTGTGCTACTGATATCCTAATTGTTGATAGACATAAGAGTCCCATTCTCTCTCTATTTGTATATTCCTCTCGGTTTAGTAAGGACAGCATTTTATACTAAGGGATGTTTCTCATTAAAAACTGTAAGGTATGATATACGGTCTTCCTAAAGATACAGTGATTTGGGGATGGTGAGTTTTATTCATTGGTTCATTGGCTTCTTCTCAGCTCTGTGCTCCTATGAATTCTTAATGAAACATCTCATAAACATAGATTTCTGTAGCATTCACTACAAATGTGTTCTGTATTATGAGTCTCCTCTCCTTTTTGTATTAGACTCTGCCTTTATATTCATATCTATAGCAGGAAAAAATCCTATTACTATTAATTGTTTCTAGGGGCCTCTTAACTGTATTAGAATTATTACAAAGCAACAATCTGTCACTTTTCAGATACACCTGGTTTGTCTCTCTCCAAACAATCTTCCTATGAACATATCTATACTTCATTTTTAATGGGATAATGCAAAAGATTTGGATCGTGTTTTGGTCAATTTATTTGGAATTTGGGAAGCTTATATTTGGACTTACCTTTGCTATAAACACAAATGTAGAGCATCCAATATTTTCATAAAACAGAATTGATCAGGTATAATTTCAAGTCTTTGCAAAGCTTCTCCTCTGTTCTCACTGAGAGATCTCTGTAAAATTATGAATATAGTACTTTTTTGTTGTTGTTGTTGTTGTTGTTCTGTTCTGTTTGTCATGCCCACATCTGAAAAATAAGGGGCAATTTGCCTTGTGTTTCCAGAGAAAGTGATAGGTCATAAGCATCAGCATTGAAATTGGTTTCAAGCCAAAGGCAAGAATGTAAGTGTAAATATACATCTGAAAATTTCTCAAAATGTCCCAAATATTCTAGTGCAGGAATGTTATTCTTTTTTAGGCTAAAGATTCAGCATGCCAGGTATCTAATTGATACATTGGAGAGGGGGTTGAACTCAAAAAAATAAAAAATAAAAAAATGGAGAGCTAGAACCAAGAAGGTGGCAGGTCAGAACTAAAGTAAATTTAATTAAATTGATATATTCATTATAATTAATGTATTTGTTACTGTTAATATTACTCCATGTGCAGTTACTGGTTTTCATATTCTAACATATTAAAAATTCATTTTCAGTGCAACTTTTGGAGGGCTGTTTAGACTACACCCAAAATTTTCAGCAGCTGCATGCAATTGCAACCCTGAAAATGGAGGTTGGGCACCTCTTTCCTAATGAAAAATTAAAATCAGGTGTTGGAGTGCTGGGACATATTACCTTTTCCCTATCAACTGGTTCTTTGTACCAATAAACATTAGTTACCCATGGTATCCTAAACTGGGAAGCTTCATTTGTTATTGCAAATAAACCAAGATTATTTCAAAAGATTTCTGAGCTTCATAAATTAATAAATTATAAACAAACAAACATTGAAGCTTACTTACTGGGAGGGAAAAAGGGGAATCCAGATGCCTGATCAATGCATCCAGCATTGTAGTCTCATCATTGGCAATTTTAAAACCTGCCACAAAACTCAAAGTGACATGCCCTTATCACTTCCATACACCTATCTTATTAGAAGATGACTTCATCCTGATTGGCATATTTATCTAAAATGACATTTCTGCTTTCTCCTTTCTCCTGACTAACTGACTCATGCTTTGTCACCCTGTGAAGTCTAAGACTGATTTTATTAATTTGCTGGTGAAAACATATGAGGTGAGCAGTACATAAAACGGAATAATAAATTAACAAAATTATTTTAATAGACTTTATAATATGCAGAAAAAAGGGGTGCTAAATGTTAACATAAAAGGCAAGACAATGAAATCTTAACATTCTAATCTGGAGAGTGAAATAATTATTTTTTAAAAGGCCAGTTCTTATAAAGATAGTCAACTGCCCCATCACTGAATTGTCTAAATCATACTAGTAAACCAACCATTTTTTTCTCTTTGCATTGAGACTACAGTTTTATATGATCAATGAACCAATGATTTAACTACTTTTAGAGAACCTGTTTACTGTAGTAGTTAAGGACATCAGGTTAGAAACTGGGAGATTAGTGAGTTCTAGTTCTGTTTTAGGCATAAAGCCAGCTGGGTGACCTTGGGTTAGTCACTTTCTCTCAGCACTACTAAGAAGAAAATGACAAAACTCTGGAATACTTTGCCAGCTGCAGGGACTTATCCAGGTAGTCCCTGAGAATCAGACACAATTGGATGGAAAAGAGGGGGGAAAGTATATTTTACTTTCAACTGGATCATGACCGGTGAATTTATAAGAAGCTCAGTATAGCTATAGCAGTTCAATGATAAAACACATGCTTTATATGTCAGAGGTTTCAAGATTAATTCTCGGCACCTGAAAGCAGGAAATGCTCATTTCTGAAAAAATGTACTGCAGACAAATAGGATAAAATATAATGAATACAACTGACCGTGGGTCAAAGTCAATTTAAGGAACCATCCTTTGAATTAAATGTTTCATTTTCCAATGTAATCAATGACCTCAGGATGGTAAACATGCAATTTTTGCATTCTTCTAAATCTTTTCATAAAATGAAGGCCTCGGACTCTTGAAATTACCCTTCTGTGTAAGACATGCTGTGGCAACAGAGTTCTAGGATGTAAGCTCCTTCAAGCAGGTTCACATTGAAAACAATCCCATGAATCTCTGTACAGATACATACTCCTGCCATTTTGAGATATACTAATTTCTTTGAGGGGGCTCAGTGGTTAAAAATGCTGAGATTGTCAGATAGAAGGTTGACAGCCCTGGTTCGAGACCCGAACACTGTGCAACTGTTCCTGCATCAGCTCCTGCCCATCTAGCAGTTTGAAAACATGCAAATGCAAGTAGATTAATAGGTACCATTTGGTGGGAAGGTAATAGCATTCAATGCACCTTTGGCATATAGCCATGCTGGCCACATGACCACAAAAATATCTTCAGATACCACTTCCTCCCATGGCCAAGAAATTGAATTGGACACAACTGGACAGGGAAACCTTTACTTTTACAGTTTCCTTGACAGTTATTTAACTGCAGCAAGATACAAAAAGTAAATCCTTCAATCCCTCTTTGGAATACTCTAAGGTAGAAGATAGTTCTGGTAGCTTCTAGTTATGGAGTATGATCTTCAGGCTAACTCCAAAAACCTACACTAGGGCTTCTTCTGTCCCTCTCTCTGGTCTTCTCAATATTTTCTTTCCCACCATCATTGCACTCCATAGCAGTGATCATCAAAGCATCTAATTTCCCTGTACAGCCTGTTGCCAGGTTTGAATTAAAGAACAAAATCCCCCATCCCCAGTATGTGCCCAGTTAAATTTAGGAGTTTGTGCATGGGACAGTTTTCACAGTATTTCTATTCTCTTTCCACACTGCAATCTGTCATGCACTTGATTCCTGAAGACAGTTTTATGTCTCATCATGCTAAGCAACTGAATAGATTAGTAATTACTTAAATTGTGTTATTAGTTTAAGTCTCAAATTATTTGACTCATGCTTCTGTTATATATTTAGATTCATTTCTAGCCTGCAATAGGTAAAGTGATACACACACAATGTGTGTATACAGTGTTTCTCCCCCCCCCCAAAAAAAGCTGGGTCTTATTTTCTTTTAACCCCGAAAAAACGGCTACGCCTTCTTTTTGGAGGAGCCCACTGCTGGCCCACTTCTTCTGCGGCCTCTTGCCACCACTCGCACGCATCTCCCCAGCCTCCGTTTTGCCTTTAGATGCCTGCTGGAAGGCATTTGCAGCCAANNNCCCTCCGTTTCGCCTTTAGATGCCTGCTGNAAGGCATTTGCAGCCAATAACAGAGCTCCGGATCTGGAGCTCTCTTATTGGCTGCAAATGCCTTGTGGCAGGCATCTGAAGGCAAAATGGAGTCTGGGGCGATGAGTGCGAGTAGTGGCAAGTGGCTGCAGAAGAAGTGGCCACAGAAGAAGGCGAGGCAGGTGTCAGGGTGTGTGAGGCCTGATAAGTAGGGCAGCTCCACCATCCCCATCCCCATCCCCATCCTAGCTTATTTTTTATTTGCACCTGGGGGTGGGCAGTCTTAATTAGGGTTAATTTTGTGGGTGTGGCTTAATTTAATTGCATGCACTCAAAAACATGATAGGGCTTCTTTTCAAGGTGGGTCATTATTTTTTGGAGAAACACAGCATATATATATTTGTAACTCTACGAAGAAATGACTGCTGAGGAATAGATGCATGAGGGCACTGGATCTCCTCCTGTGAATAACCTTCACCATGTCAGGAAGTTTTGTTTATGGTTACTACCCACTGATAAATATGTAAACTTCTGGACAATCAATACACTTTTAAAAAGTTATCCAAGCTAATTGCTATTAAATATTGTATCAGTCGGATTTCCTGTAATTTCCACACATTGGAAATATAATGTGAGGAAGAGAAATGAGGGAGTGACATGTCAATAATCTTCAGATTTTTGAAAAGTTGTCATGTAAAAGATGAAGCAAAATGTTGTTTGTTGTTCCTGAGATTTAAGGGGTTGATATGAGAGAAAAATGGACAATGTGTCTTAATTCAACACAGTTTATCAAATTTAATCTTGTAAATTTGGTCCAGCATTTTAGATTTTCAATATTATTTTGAATGTTGAAATAGTTAAGGCCATTTCTACCAGCAATCTATAATCTTCAATTTGAAAGGCAATCTCTCTTTTCATTATTTATTTATTAAATTGATGTAGCCACTCATCTCATGTATATGCCTCTGGGTGGCTTGCAAAATGAAAAACTACAACAACAAATACATAAAAACAAATAAACAATATGATCAGATTAAAAACCATAAAAGCTTAATCAGTGGCATTTTTCAATCCATACACTATGAGCAGTATCTCTAGCAGCCTCCAAACAATGTTTAAATCCTCATGCATAATGGTAGAACCATGTTTCCAAAGCTTTCTGGAGGGCAAATAGGGCTGAGCTAATCTAATATCTGGGAGGGGCACATCTGAGGTTCCAAAATGAGGAGCCTATGGCTTTTCAAATGGTGAGATAATAATATGCCTCTCCTGTCAATCCTGATGGGATACATGGCTGTAACCAAGGAGAGACAGTCCCTCAAATTATGTAACCCAATACCACGTAGGGTTTTATAGATTTATATGATATTGAACAACAGATGGCTTGGAAAACTGCCCAGTGACAGCCAGTAAAAATGTGCCTCATTTCAGGTTGACCCAGGGAAATTAATTCTTAATGGCTACTGTTTTTGTCATTATATAACTAATTTCTAATCTACCCAAGAATAATATGGTTTGATCCATATTTTACCATCTTGTTAAGAAAGCTATTATGGAAACCAATAGAAGAGTTAACAATACAAGATTGTTAAATGCATTACTAGAGTCAAGAATAATTTCATAATAAATACTCTGGATATTGACTCTGCTCAAATTATCCCCTTGGCTCCGTTCAATCTTCTTGCATGTGTTTATCACACAATTCTCCTTGTGTTTCAAATTGTATTCTATAATGCCTCTCCACAGCCTTCTTACATGAGTGCTACCCAGGGGTGGGATTCAAATTTCT
>AZIM01001617.1:395563-408003 GCA_000516915.1 Ophiophagus hannah
CTGCTTAGAGAGGGCTGTAAAGCACAGTGAANTCTAAGTGCTATTGCTATTGCTATAATTCAGTTCACTACTAGGAGTTCGAGCCTCACTGGCTCAAGATTGACTCAACCTTCCACCCTTATGAGGTTGATAGAATGGATCCAGATTGTTGGGGGCAATATGCTGACTCTGTAAACTTCTTAGAGGGTGCTGTAAAACACTATGAAGAAATATACATATAATCTGTGCTATTCTGTAATCCATATATTTCTCTCTCATTTTTTTTAGATTTTTATCCTCCCTTTTTTCATATATGGCTCAATATGGCAAACATACCAATACTCATTCCTCCTATTTTCCCTGCAACAACCATCCTGTAAGGTGGATTGGGCTGAGAGAGGGTGATTGGTCCAAAGTCATCCAGCCAGGTTTTTTTATGCCTAAGGCAGGATTGAACTCAAAATCTCTTGATTTTTAGGCCAACACCTTAAGCAAACTGGTTCTTGGAGAAAAGTCTGCCTGTCTCCATCCATGGGAAATGCTCACTGCATGGTTTCCTATATTAACTTTTGAGTCACATTTTCATATTTTACTGAGGGGGAAAGTCAATAATATTTTACTTCTCACTGACCTACATAAAGATAGTTATTATTTTTTCTGAGGGTTATCATGTGAAAAAGGGGTGAGGAAAATAAAATGATTCATTTAATCCACATTAAATGTATAAATAAGTGGAAGAAGCAGAGAACAATATAGCCTAGCCAACAATAAATCAATAGCTAATTAATAGCAAAATGAAAAAGGTCTAGGACTTCTGTCAGTGTTGGCAAAATAAAGGTCATCTCTCCTGTCCTAAATCTGCTTAGTGTTGTGAATGCTGGCAGGTTTATTGCCAGTGAGGCAAGGGCAGATGATTCAGCAGGCAAAATTAGCTGATAGATTTAATGTCCACTCTTCCAAATAGATATAGAAATTTTCTCTAGGAATGTAGTCTGAATAAAAGAGGGTTGATATAACTAGAAAAAAAAGCTTGTAGGTACACATTTGGACAAATAGCAATCTTAGTTCTTGGATCACCAAGGAAGAAATGCTTAGGATCCTTACTGGCCAACAACAACAGTTGGAAGCAGGTAAATCACTTGCATCATTCATTGGAAAAATTAAAATTGGTTTCATGGTTGCTAAATGTTCATATACTCATTCATCTGACATAGGAAGGACATAGGAATATGCTTTAAGGACATAGGAAGATGCTTTAAGATGAGTTAAAACATAGCTCTACTGAGAACTATATTATATAGTACAGTACAGTACAGACAATATAGACTGATAAGCACCAATCACCATTCTGAATAGTTGGGCTTCTTTCCAACCCTAATTGGATATACCAGGGACTGGATCTGGGCTTTGAGCAAAATGTTAATTTGCTATTGAACAACCTACTCTGTCTCAGAACAGATCCATATTTCCTGTCTGTTTCAATTTCTGGGATCAAGGAACATTTGATGTCATTGTCCATACACTCAAGCCTGCAGTAAATGCAATCTCTATTTCCCTGCAACACCTCAAATCATTGTCTTCTATGGAAGAAGGGATGAACAATTCCCAGCTGTACTTTACAAACCAATGTCACCATTCCAATTGTTTTCACTGATGGACTTTCATCTTTCTGACCTCACTTATGATAGAAGAGGTAACTAGCAAATCCTTGGCAATTTTACTTTAGTTTTCAAATTAACTAAATGGCTAAGAGGAAGAAAGGGAGGGAGGGAGGGAGGNGGAAGGAAGGAAGGAAGGAAGGAAGTTGACTGATTAAATAAAACAAAACTCCAAGTGGAAAAGTGAATATTTCAGGTGAATTCGTATTGTTATTTTTGCTTCTGTCTAGTTTCAAATAGGGCATATTCACATGTTAGCAAATGTAGTAACCACGACACCACTAAAGATTTTCTAGAGCAAAATTAAGGAGCCAAATATGGGGAAATGGAAGAAAGGAGTTTCATAAGATAAGAACTTCATAAGATAAGAACTGAAGATGTTTCATGCATAAAAAACAGCATGGATGAAAAACAGCAGTATTATAAAACAGCATGGATGAAAAACAGCAGAATTATACAGCATTTACCAAAAGTGTACACAAGATATGCCTTAGGAAGCAATTGGGTCCAAAATGTTTAATTTTCATAGTAATGATACAAATTGTATAATTCTGAAGGCTACCCAAGTTTGGTCATCTAATAGTTAGCACATAATTTTTATTATGAAAATAGTTTAAATAGTTTATACTTGGAGAGCAGATTACTTCTG
Organism: Ophiophagus hannah; assembly: GCA_000516915.1. Classification (NCBI taxonomy): domain Eukaryota; kingdom Metazoa; phylum Chordata; class Lepidosauria; order Squamata; family Elapidae; genus Ophiophagus; species Ophiophagus hannah. The sequence goes on from AZIM01001617.1 coordinate 397,850, forward strand.
TCTTACAAAAGTGATAGGATATTTCAGAAACATCTGCACTACTGTATTGATGCTAAGTGGATACACAATTTCACAATCTGAGCAAGTACACAAACACAACTGTAAGCAATACAGTTCTATATGTCCAACAGTACAATTGAGGAGAGCATTCAGATATGCCAATGTAAAAGTCTTCCTGTGAGATGGGACTAATAAATGATAACAGTCATTGGATGACTGTTATAGAGTCTGTGAGCCAATTATAGCACTGAAATAACTCAGGGTATTTTATGGTAAAGAGATGAGGAAAGGGGAGGAGATTAGGTTACTCATGTCTCTATTACATAGTATATTAAGGAAATAAGTCATGAATAATGCACTATTTTAGGTATACATGTACAAAGATAGGTTTTTTTTTACCTCTCTTGGATATTTTTGAGAGAAAAATGGCAAAATAGCAGGATTCTCTAAAATAAAGTCCATTGTGTTACTTAAGTGTGACAAAACATAGAGTATTCTAGTTGTAATGGGACAATTTGCCACAGCTGTCCTGCCCTGGCTGACTCACCTTGGCCAACTCACTTGGGCCAACTTTATACAGAACAACTCAATGTGGCTAACTCGCCACAGGACCACTCAATAACTGTACTGTTATCTGCCACTGTTTCTTTAGCATAATTTTAATTTTTGTTTTTCATATTTTACTTTGGCCCTCCTTTAGCATTTAATTATTCTATTCTACCATTTCTTCAATATTTGGCTGGGGTGAGAATGCTGCAGTTAGATGGCTGCAGCAAGTCACTCACAGTGAGTTGTTCTAGACCCTACTCAAGGACCTGTCATTCTTTACTCAAGAATTCAAAGGTTTGGGTTTTTTAAAAAAACAATTCTGTCCCCCAAATGTATATTTGCAAAGGCTCTATTTTATATATATATATATNTATATATATATATATATATATATATATATGGCATTTGCATTTTTAAAAATAATCAGAACTGTGACTTTTAGCAGTAACAATATTTGGGAGAAATGTACAGTAAACATTTACTTTAAGAAAAGCTTTGTATTGATGTAGATTTATCAATGGTTTCATTTCAATAAAATCATGGGAAAAAGATTGAATGAAATGTGTGGGTGCTCGGAACACTGACACGGAATAGTTTTAAACTGATTTGTGTATCTTTAGCATTTTTGTTTCGGTATTAGATTATTCTTTACTGTGGTGCAGAGGTGGTAGTCAGCAGGTTCTGACCAGTTCTGGAGAACCACTAGCAGAAATTTTGAATGGTTTGGAGAACCGGAAAATACCACTTCTGACTGGAGATTTTACAATATTCTTCCCCTGTCATGCCCATCAAGCTACGCCCATCAAGCCACGCCCACAGAACTGGTAGTAAAAAAAATTTGAATCCCACCACAGCTGTGGTGTCATGAAGTTAGGCCACTGGAGCTGAATTGGTTAAAACTTGCTGGCTCAAGATGTACAAAGTTGAATGCTTCTTTGGCATTAATTTGGGAAGATTTCAGGTCCAATGAGTTTTCTTCACATTAAGCAAAATGAAATGCAATAATGTATGTATGAGCTTCAGTCATGAAATTAAAATAACTGGTCTAAGAAAATTCAGGATACTAGATGATAATTCACTCCCCAAACTTAGCTGGGTTCATTTGGTCTCATATTGTTAAGAGCTTGATGCAGCTTGGCAGTGCTCATGACCACTGAAATGAAAAGCAAACTGCACAAAAGTGTAAATCTGTTCCTTATAATCTAATTTGCAAGCAAAGCTTTAATAATGTTAACATATATTAATCCAGGTAATTGCCACACTTTTGTGATTTTTATTCCAGACTTCTACTCTTCCTTAGCTGCAGTTTAAATCTCAAGGATATACAGTGTGTATCTTTTTTCACTCCTTCAAACTTTGACCTATGCCTTCAATAATGTTTTTAAATTTTTTATGATCATTTTAGAAACAAACTTTATACAGGAACATCAACCTTGTAGGTGTAACTAGCAACTAATGCAAGCTGGGGATTTTTAAGTATAAGTAGCCCTTAACTACTTATACATTTGTACTTACACATTTGCATTTGTTCAGTGACCATTTGAAGTTGCAACAGCACTGAAAAAAAGTTATTTATAACCATTTTTTCACATTTATATTGCAGGATCCCCATGGTCAGGCGATCAAAATTTAGATTCTTGGCAACTGGCTCACATTTATAACAGTTGCAGTATCCTGGGGTCATGGGATCATCTTTTGTGACAAGCAAAGTCAAATGGGAAAGCCAGATTCACTTAGTAACAACCACAGTGATTCACTTAACAACTAGTTATCATGCTGGCAATGAAACATTTGCGTTCAACTGTGGCCAATAAATTGAGGATTACTGTACTGTTTTAAAATGTATATAGTAGATCTCGAGTAGTTTGGTTAATGAATTCCATGTAATAGTTGCATTATTCAAATTCACATTATTCAAATAGATAGAAATGATTCCATTTTGATGGAAAGTCAGGTAACTGGTTCCAGCTCAATGTAAATATGCAAATAAAATTTTTAAACATAGATTTTATGTTTATTAATGAAACACTGTATAATAATAAAAGAAGATAAATTCATATACAAAGGATATGTTATCTCTACTGTTATTCTTCAAAATAAGCCTTTTTTTAGCTTTCTAAAAATGGAATCTTACTCTTCTCTATTTTTCACACACAACAATGAGCATCTAAAAACCCACATTAGTCTTTCTCTAACTGAATTTAGGAATATATTGCATTAAATGTGACCTGGTATCAATTTATAGTTCACACTAAATCAAGTTTCTCACTATTTCAGCTCACACTAACCATGACCTTACCTGTATTTGGCATTTGAAGCCCAAAACAGGCATAGCAGTGATACTGTGATTTCACTGGTGTGGCGAAGCAAGGATTTTCATCTTCTCCCTGCTTATATATATTCGAAGATTTAATAACCAATGTTTACTGTTTCCCATCCCCTTAAAAATGTATTTGCCCTAATTTAGCAGTTAGAAGTTGAACCTGCCTTTTCTCTAAAACTTATGGCTCATTCCTGGTACTGATATCGTATTGAAGAAGAAAATTCTATTACATTTCATTTTGTTGCTATACTACATTCCTAGTCAATATGTTAAATTGTGGGATATTTGTTGATTTGTTGTAGCTTAGCAACACTGGAGGACCTCATGTCCCCTATCCCTGCACTAATGTAAAACTATTCCTTGACTTTGGTCATTTGCAGTATATTCCCACCCCTACTTTCCTTTCCAATATTTTGTTAGTAGGTTGAACTCTGGATTCCTTAAATCAGAAACCTGCATCTTTGTGTTTTTAAAAAGATCATGCATATTAATGAAGATACATAAATGATAAAAAATAATGGTAGATGATCAAAACCTATCAACAAGAGTATTGGACTATCCTGAAATCTCTATTATTCTTATCTATATTTCTTTCCTTCTATCTATACAGCGGCAGAAGAAAGTGGAAAGGTAAAAAAAATATCAATAGCCATGGTAATGAAGTTAACGCACAGAAAGGTTTTTATAAGCATAGCTCACCAATCTATGTCAATCTCCTTGATTCAACCAATTTGTAAAGATCCCTTGATAATGTTTGCCAAATCAGCTCCTCATGAGTGAACTCCTTGGCAAAGCCTCATTGTTTCTGAATTGACTTATAATGTGTTTAATGACATTTTTGCAAGTCGTGCTGTGTGGGCATTCCTCCACCTACCTTCCTCAGGGTGAATGTTATTACTTGTGATTACAGTCATGTGAATAATTCACCAAAATGGTTTATTCAACAAATTGAATCTCTCTTTTGGTTTGTGCAGTGTCTGTAAACAAAACTAAATTATTCGCAAATTTAATCACTGAATAATTCTTTGTCTGCAGTCTACAGACTGCTGTCTGGTTTCATAGTTTCATATGTAACTAGAATTTTCTTTTTTTCTTTTTGAAATGAATATTCAACAGTAATGCTTAAAAATAACTTTTAGAAGAGGATGCCATTGTGTGCATCTGGTGAACCTCACAAGAACATAGAAAGTAACCTTATACAAATCAGAAAACTGATCTATATAACAGCACAGTCAATACAGGATAGCAGTGATTCTCCAGAATTTCAGTTAGGTATTTTTCCAGAATTGAATTTGAGAACTATGTGTTCTACCTCTGAAAACTATATATCATCTCTCAAAATCTAGTAATATTCCACTGGTAGAGTACTCCAATCTGCTAAACCTAAATGGCTTCAAATTGTGGTTTTAGGTAATTTTCGATACAGGCTCTGACTCTCATAAACAATCCAGTATCCAAACTAACAATAACCATTGTTATAGTCAGAATGCTTTCTCTATTGAAAAAATGTTATATTATAACTTGTGCTATTAAGTAGGTGAGAAGCTTATTAACTTAACTTAATGAAAATGAAATGAAATCAAATTTAGTTTTTTGCCCTGATCCTGCCTACTTCTTTCTTCTCACACTTCATTACTTTTTGGAGGACAGCCTATGGTATGTCAACTGTTGATCCTTATCGTACTTGTCTATTTTTATCCAGGCTAATGTTCCAACCAGTATGTCCATGTGTGCACTACTTTTGTGTAGTGGGTTAAGGCATCTTTGTTTCCTGTAGGTATTACCTTTACAATAGGGAGAGTAGATGTAAAACCATTTCCTATTGCATTATCTGTTTATTGATGTAATAAGGAGAGTTCCTGTTTGGTTATCAGCAGAGGCAATCTTGAAGCCTACGTAGGTAACCAATAAGCTTTTGCACAAGTCAGGTCCAATTTAGACAATTCAGTGTTTCCCAAAGGAATAAGTAAATGTCCCTAAGTAAATGTCATTGAGTGCATTGTTTTGCATTTAATTGCATTGTTGGTGACATATTTTTCCCCTCACAGTTGCCAAGGCTGCTTGCCCCTCCCCTTTCTATAGTTTTAAATTGCACCAGGAAAAAAAATCAATAGAACAAGATTCTTCTTTGCAACAATGAGTTTAAGCCTCTCTGTTTCCTATTGAATCACCTGTAATGAGAACAATTCTAGGGAAAATGTTGCTACTAAAGTGATAATTACATGAAGATTGCTCACCTAACAGCTGTGAATATAATCCAGAGGCCTTCTTTATCCACTCTGAGTTCTTCCACAATCAATAGGTGCATGGTTCCAGTTTCAAGGGTATGATATACATTGTTTATCAAGGTAGTACAAGTCAGGAAAAGAAAAGAGAAATTGCATTTCCCAGTTTTCAACATAGCTATAAATTCCTATGCTGGTGGTTCCATGTCAGCAGTTTTAATTTTACATAGTGGTGTTAGTAACATCATCCCAATATCTTGGAATATGTTTTTGTACTAGTTTCAGTGCAACTATTTATTTTAAAAGTACCCATTTTATCTCTTCCTGCCCCAAATTCCAATGATTGACACCAGTCAAACTTGGATTATTTATTATCCCCAAGCAAACCTATCTCTCAGTGTTCTGATAAAGTTAATATTTGCATTTGGAGGAACATAACAATTTTAAAAAATGATAGCTAAGTTATTCCACTTGAAATCTACTGAGTCACACATTTTGACAGACTTCTGCCTAAAAAAGGTTGCCTTCACTTCTAACAAGGAATTAATTTAGATGAGACTCCAAATCTTTTAGAGTTGGTATCAAAATGTCAATCTGGTGAGTAATGAAATAAATTACAAAGTACAACCTTTGAAAAATTTGAAAGCAATTCCAAAACAACTCAGAAAACATCTCTAAGAAGCTTTTATAATAATTTATAATAGGCACCATATTCTACATTCCACCTAAAATGAGTTTTGACATGAATTTTGAGGTTCTTCCTTAGGAAAAATATCAAAGGAATGAGACTAAAGGCTTTTGATAAAGCTGGCAAATGGTATTTAAAGGTTTGTGTCTTTCACAATCCACAAGCTTGTATCATTTCTTTATTGTGTTAGCAGTAGATGATGGGGATGATTACAGTCACAAGATTCTTTTCTCCCATTTTTCTCAGCTCTTTTTCTATTATGCTACAACAAAGAGGTTGCATGACAGAAGTTACTGAATTTCATATTGATAGAAGGAATAAAAACAGAAGTTCCAGATGAAAGAACAAATACATGTGTTTCCCTTCCAAAGAAGATTTTGATAACACATTTGTTTAAACTGAAATTTCTGTCAAATATTCTGCAGTGAATGGAAGAAGATTTCATACAAAATATATTAATACCTTCCTATATTGTTCTTTGCCTCTGAGTACAACAAATTAAAACATGTAAGTCACTGATATTCTTAATTCATGATTTAATCATGAGGTCATAGCTTTTGACTCAAAAGAAGATTATATCTTGATCAAATGTACAACTTTATTTCTGTAATCAAAATCTGCAAGGCATATGAATGAAATTGAACTATGGCTTCCAATGGACTTATCAAATTATTTTGGCTACCAACATCCTTTCACCTGCATTTAAGAACCCTTTTACACTTTTAATAACTTATTTTATAAATAACAGGTTTCCTCCGTTATTGTATACATATTTGTATAGACCTCAGTGCTTGTCATTTAGAGTCAGCCTGCTATCACACCTTTACAGTATATGGTGACATTCTCAATTTATCTGCAGTGTAACTACTGCTTGTTACTGAGGACAGTTTCTGAGCACAAATCAGGTTAATAAAATGAAACTTATAAAAGAACTATTATTTTTATGTATACCTGTATTTATTAATTCAAATCACTCCTGTCAGGCTTATAACCTTCATCATATTATTTTTTTTCTTCTGGATAACATTTACTGAAGTCTAGACTTGTCATTCTCAGAATTCCATTTCCTTGTCACTGTGATGAAACATGAAGGCAAAATATTTTTCTTCTTCGTCTATTTTTTAAGAGAGAGAAGCTTCCATTAAAATCTCCCACATCATGCTTGTCTTGTTATTTATCCTGGCTAGTTTCCAGTCAAGGCTGTCAAAATGAAGCAAAATAACTGAAAGAAAAGAAAAGGAGATAAATCCAAAGACGAAAATGCAATGAGGGATCTCTGATTTATATGCAAAGCAAAAAAAACATGAAGTTTGAAAAGGAGTTGATCTCCACCTAATATGCCCATTTATGAAGAGAAGGTAATTCTCTCATAGATTTATTTGAGAGCCAGTTTGGTCTAGTGGTTAAGGCACCAGGCTAGAAAGTAGGACACCTTGAATTCATGTCCCACTTTAGACATGAAAGGCAGCTGGGTGACCTTGGGCCAGTCACTCTCTCAGCCCACCTCATTTCACTGGCTTGTTGTTGTGGAGAAAATAGGAAAATAAAGGTGTGTAGGATATGTTCTCTGTCTTTTTTTCTTTTAATAATCCCATAATCCCTTGCATTGGGGTGCAGTTGGGGCAACTGAATGGAGCTGAGTGTTTACTGGCCAGATGCCTTTCCTGGCACCAATGTGGAGTTCACAGCAGATATATTCTCATTGTGCCCAGANNNAGAAATATCTGCCTCTACCTAGGATCAAACTCACAGCCTCCTGAGCTCCACCTCTAAGCTACTGCAACACTGTTCACTGTCTTGAATGATTTGTAAAAATAATAAAGATGGGATATAAATAAGATAAATAAGAATAAATTTCATGATTTCACGAATGATAAAGACAAATACATACAGTATTCTAAAGTGAGATTGGCAAGATAGGGCTTGAACATATCAATGCTCTAAATATCTCCCTTAGCATCTGACAAGGACTATCATTTTTCTTGACTGGCTTTGCCCATGTCTCTTGGATGTATACTCAGCATGATGTTGAAAGGACAGGTGCAGCTCTTGATCTTGAAAGATTTGTGAATGAATTTCTGCAAGCTAAAGATGCACAAGCATGGTCAGAGCCTGGTCAAGATTTGCATTATCACAATGTAAGAATGTGTTGGAGCCAAAGAACATTTCATTTGGGGAACATATCAAGTTCTCAAATTTCTGCCCTTCTAAAATCCATAAATAAAATGCTGGACACAAACCAGATACAGATAGTAAGAAATATATGAGGATTATTGAATAAATATTGCAGAACAGCATGGTAGTCTAAAGGTGAAAATGCTCACCTCTCACTCAGAAGGTTAAAAGTTCAATATTAGGCAGTGACAGATGTTTCTCTATCAGGGTGCAAAGACAAAAATATCTGCTGCGAACTCAATGTAGGCATCAGGAAGGGCATCTGGCCAGTAAATGCTCAGCTCCATTCACCCTGATCCTGAAGCAAGGGATTAAAGTGTGATAAAAAGAAAAAAAGGAATAAATACTGCAGATAGAAAAGGAATAAATATTGCAATGAGAAAAGATTGAAAAATGAAAAGACCAATATGGATCCGGAAGAAAGGAAACAAAATAATTTGACAACTTTTATGTAAGACTGCATTTTGAAAATTTTGAACTTAACTTTTCTTTTATATACTCTGATACTATTTTTTTTTTTTTAGATTCTGTCCTGTACCTGCTCAAAGAAAACATCTGAAATGGTTTACAGCAAGGTTGCCTTAGGCTATTTTATCTTAGTGTTCAAAATGGCCTCTGGATAAATTAGAGTAAAACTGTAGGGATTTAGTATAGAAGTTGCTATGAATAACAGAAGTACTATTCAGAGACTTTGCAGCACCTATGAGAGCTACATGGTTCTTTTTTTCCCCTTTCCAGTGTTTTATAATGAGAGCTGAATGGAATACTAAGGAATTTACTGCTTAAATTCCTCCAGAAAATTACATCGGGATAACCATATTGCAAAATACAAGCTAATATTTGCATTTCTTCCTAACATTTTATCCAGTGCTGTGGACATTTTCATGAGGAATAATTCAAGTTGCACATTACTGAACTTGAGATTCATCATCATCATCAATGGAAGTCTGAAATAACATGAAACTTGTTGACTGAAATTCCATTTGCAAAATAAATGGATTGTTTCAAATGAATGATTTTTACATTCCTCTATGAACATTTTAACATGATAATTCACATTTAAGTATAATTTTTAGTTTTTCTTAAAATAATTTTTACTTTGATTTTTTTTTTTAAGATAAAAGCTAAGTGGAATCTTTTGGGAAGTTCTCAGCTCAATGAAGAAGAATGAATCAAATAAGAATTCACCAAACAATATTTTTACATCTTACTGCATTCATGGGAAAAATACTGATGAGGCAGAAAAGTTCCTGGATTGGAATTAGATAAACATATTTGCCAGTTGAATGGACTTTTCTTTCACGCTTTGAAATGTAAATAGGCAAATTAGTACCTTTTTTCTTTTTTATTCGGCTCTCCATTTCACTTTATTCTTCTGAGATGGAGAAAGTGCTCATCTTCATTTCTGAGATTATTCTATAGAAAGTCCTCCTCCCTCCCCAGAATAAAATATTATTTATTCTTAAAATGAAAAAGAGGCAGAATAGAATATTTCCAGTGAAGGAGAAGAGGAGACATCTTAAAGGCAGAAAGCAGTCCCAGTCTTCCTGCTACAGGAAAACACCTCAAGCAGAAACCTGAGGGGCTCGTCTTTAGGAATGGAGATTTTGTATCCATTCAGAAAGACTGAACCACTCTATTCATAAGCAAATAGACTCCAAATAAATAACACAATAGGCTAGGAATCAAAGCTGACAAAATTAGCTCAGGCAAACAAAACACCTAGGATTTGCATTTTTCCTTTTACCTGTAGAGCCAACCATGACCCCTACATGACCCCATAGGAATCTGGCAACAGCCTTTAAAATATTGAAGGACATATTCTTGCACAGGAACAGGCATCTCAATCACAAAGCCCCAAAGAATGTATCAAGGGCCACCTACTCTCAACCCCATTTTTTCAGCTACCACAGAAACATGCTACTGTTACTGAAGTTTCTGGCAACCAAGTAAATGGAGATCTTCCCAGGTCCTTAGATTGGCCCACTGGATTATTGAAGACCCACCTTAATGACGGATCCTGGGACCCCGAGAGGTGGCATGTTGCAGTTCAGGGGGTAAAATCTAATTTGTCTAGAGGGAAACTTCTAAAATTTTTGATTCGTTGTTTAAAGGGGTTAGGGTGGGGGGTGGGTAGTGGGTCTGGAGGTGCCCCAGATGGGGACCTGTCAGGCCCACTGTTGGTTCAGTCTAG
>AZIM01001619.1:12268-26760 GCA_000516915.1 Ophiophagus hannah
ATGCTGGACTTTGTATAACAATGTAAGCACCTTGAAACGCACCCAGAAGGAGAAAAATATTTTAAAGATAATTCTCAGGCAGATGGCAACATTTCAAGTACTGCAAATTTCTCAGCTACAAGATTCTGATCAAGAAGGTTAGGATTAACAAATAATTCCAGGTGTTCCTAGGCCAACAGAAAACAGGTGTAGATTTCTGCTTCTTTTTTTCTCAAAGCCCCTTCTCATGCAATTTATTTTCTTTGATAAAATGTGATCACTGTACATAATAAAAAATAAGCAGTTATAGGCTTCCAGGAAAAAAATAATGGATTGAAGTGAGGAATTGATGACCATGGTAGAATGAGAGCTTTGAATAAAGTGGCTTTTCTATAATTCCTCTCCGAACAAGGAGAGAACTTGAGATTGCCCACTAGTGTTCTAGACTGTGTTGAATCCTTCAAGATAATTAAAGACATTAAATCATGGGTAGCAAGAAAGCAAAAAAAAATGGAACATTGAATAAATCAACCCAAAGTTCTTGAAGTACAAATGAACAGACACAAATTATTCTATTTCAGACGCATTATGCAAACACCTAGTACTCTGGAGAAGACCCTGATTCTGGGAAATATGGAAGTAAAAAAAGATGACCTGCAGCAAGTATGTACTCAGTTAAAGTGGTGATTAGTTATAAGACATGAAAGACCATGTTATGGACAGATGGTTTTGAGAAAAAAATATCTACTTGGTCACCAAGAATTAACACTGATTTGATAGCACATAATCAATCAAACTGAAATAAAATACAGATTGTTTTTATAGATATTAGGGTTTTAATTTTTTTTTAGAAAATTTGTTTCTAACACAATACAAAAAAAAATAGAACATGCAATATAGAAATAAAATGATAAAACAGTTTTGTGTTGCTAAATGTCCAAGACCAAGAAATATGGATACATATTGGCATTTTAATTCCTGTGTACATGAGATATACCATATACAAATGAACTATTTCACTGTCATCTTCGTACCAACAGTAAAATATAAATAAAAATCACATGGTCATTTCTGCAGGATTTTAAACATACTTTTTATGTATGTGTATATGGCAAATTGTATTATATCAGTTCTTACAGTTCTAATTAAGCAAGAAAGTTATAGTAGAGAGAAGCAGCATTACTTTGACTGCCTATATGACACTCCAATCTGAATTTTGTATGCAGTTATTCCATATTAATCATCTATCCATTTTTCCTGATTTGCTTTTTGGGAAGTTAACTTCTAATTTTCCTGTATCATAACAGCACTAGGAACTGCTTGATTCTGCCTTTCTTGAGTGAAGCCACATGTATCTCATGTACTTACTACATAGATATTCAGACTAGTATAGGTCACTGTGCAGGAGAAAGTAGTTAAGCTCTCAAAGAGTAATGTGACATTTCCTGATTATTCTTCACATTATTATTCCTGATTAATCAAGTACAACATTTACCTTTACAGTAATACTTCTATTCCATTTACATACCATACAAATTGTATTCTATCAGGTAGGCAGTTTTTACAGGTAAAAGCAAATTTGGAATATTAAGGCAATGTAATGTAATGGTAATGGTCAGTATACTGGCAAAATGGCTGCTGAATGAATGAATGAATGAATGAATTATTTATTTATTTATTTATTTATTTATTAGTATATAGGGTTGTTACAATAGCCAGGAAGCCACAATACTAGTTCAGAGTAATAGTTTGGCTTTCCAAGGTAGCTTCACACCAAAGAGAAAGATGAGGCTCTTCCTGCAGCATTAGCCAAGGTCTTCTCCCTTCGTGGAGTTACCTTGTAAACAGGAAGAGTCATCAAGAATCTGACTGCCTGCATAGCTATCTCTCCACCAAAATGGTACCTACCTATCTACTTGCATAAAGCATGTTTTCAAACTGTTACATGGACAGAAGCTAAGGCAAGTAACAGGAGTTCACCCTGCCATGCAGTGCTAGAGCTCAAACCGCCAAGGCAGAGACCATCTTCAGCATCATTAAGCCTCTGAGCCATCGCGCCTCTCTATGGCTGCTGAAGGTAATTGCCTATTCAATTAAATGGTTGCAAGCGTATTATACATACTATAAAACAACTATTTATAACTTGATAATAACAATAAAAATAAACTAATACTGTCTCTACCTCTGACCTTTGTGGAGGCCACAAATTGACTTTTGTGGAGGCCACAAATTGACCTTTGTGGAGGCCAAATGGTTTCCTTTAAATTAACATGGCATTAAAGCATTGTAACACATTATTCCCTATTCAATACTTTTTAATTCAAAGGTTTTTTTAAAAAAAATCCAAGCTGTACAGGAATTGTAGTCATCACTATTGCCTTCTCCCACCATAATCCATACAAATGTAATCCTCCAACACATCTATTATATCTTCGTACAGTCTAAAACTGAATTTTTTCCATTTCTTGATAAGTCTTGCACAGGCAAATCAATATTTCCACTAAATTTATCTTTGAAAATTGTACAGTCAATAGGAAAGACAAATCTACAGGTCTACTCAATAGTATTTTGGGGAAAAAACCAGAATGTTCATCTCTCCTCCCAGTTATAATGTTTCCGTAAAAGCTAAAGTCTTATTTTATTATTACTATAATAGTCTCTGAACCAACATCACAAAAGATGTTGGAAGAAGAAGGGTAAAAAAGTGCTGCACAGGCTGAACTTCTGCTTTGCCTTGCTTTGATTATCTTGTTTGTTATATCAAATGGAAGAAAAAAGTCCCCTCCTGGGGAATCAGATCTTACTGTTGTTTTAATCCATTTCCTTTGATTTCCACAAGTTGCTGAGATTAAAGGTAGATGTACTTTTGCTGTCTGATGTTTCTCCTTTATGTGCTGCTAGCTGTGAGAAGAAGCAACTTAACAAAGGTCTCTTTCCTGATGGTGCTTCTTTCTGGAAAAGTGCTGAGCTGCTTAATGGGGGATGAACTACAAAACACAACCTGACCAACAGAAAGAAAACAGAATAGCTGGCACCCTGGGCTGCCAAAAGAGGTTAAAAATAAACTATAAAATTTGGTTCTTCTGAAAACATAACACACCAAAGCACACAGAAAGAGGTCTGTAGATGGATGGACACAGTAAGATGTATTAAAACAAACTGCAGCTTTGATATTTTAAAGTCTGTGTAAACTCCGGTTTCAAAAATTGTAAGCATTGTATAGTTTATTTATAGGGTCTTTTCTCAACTGCTAAACTGTTTTAGATAACATTTATGGGGAAGCAGTATGAAACATAATTAAATAAGTGTGTGTAAACTTGTGTAAGCTTGTATTTGCTGGCCTAATAAAACGCCATTGAACTATGACAAATATTTTAATTATCAAGATAAAAGAGAATTTAAAATTCAGTTAAACTATTGATGCTGCATCCTCTCCCTAGATAGATATGTGGTTAATTGTTTTTTAAAAATCTATTTTTGGTATGAATATAATATTGTTAGACCTCATCTATTATACTGATTAAACTATTGTTTTGAAAAATGGAAAAAGATATTTGAAACATAATTGTGCTGATGTTGATGGAATCAAATGCAATTTAATCTACATCTTTGTGAATAGAAAGGTATAGAAATTCTGAAAAATTGATGATGCCTTAATATTTCTTGTAGCTGCAAATTAACTGTTAGTATTCTGGAGCTTCCTTACTTTTTCTAATATAAAGGATTAACTCTTTTTTAAGCATATGTTTAATGTTCTAGGCTGAGTTGTATTTAATATGTTGCATGAGCTTCTATTAGACCTTTAGTGCAAATATTTTGGTAAGATAATATATCTTCTCAAGTTATTAGAAGCACATTTCTCCTCATACTTCCTGATTTTTCCAGTGTGTTATCTCATTGTAACACACCCCTTCTTCTACCTAGCTATTTAATTATTGTACATAATTTTCGAATCAGAATAATTACCGACTAAAGTGAATGTCATAAAATGTGCCCCCACAAGAATTGCCTTTGTAAAAAATGTGCAGTTCTTCTCTTTTAGCTATTTCCTTAGCACAAGAATCCAAACTGACAAACTACTCTCAAAAGGGGTTAGCACAGACGTAATATGGCATTTTACATTTCAGCTACACTTGTATTCCTCATCAGGTATTTTAAGCAGGATGCATGCACATTAGCAACAAAGTTGACATTAATTAATTAATTAATTAATTAATTAATTACAGGATGATGTGCAGGAGACCAACTAGGCAACGCCCACCATGGCCATTCCCACCAACCAACCAGGCAGAGAACCTGTTGCTAAAAATTTTAAAGCCCACCCCTGGATAACATACATTAGAAAAGTGTTAAAAAAAGAAATGTCAGCATGCTATATTCACTAAATGCTGCTAATAGTTTAACTTGTGATACCAGCAGTTATGGGAAGAACTTCATATCTGGGTAATTGTTTCTTCTTTCAAATAAGAATAATATAAATAAAATATCCATCCAATTATCTCATTATATGTTTTGTTTTAATGCAATAATTTATGTGCAATATGTTTATGAGCCGAAGGCAGAAAAATAAATAACAAAATATGCTCACAAATAGGATTTGTGCCAACGTCAAGGAAAGACCAAAAAAAGAAATTAATAGCCTAGGAGCTTAGATTCCAGGAAGATGTCTTTTCCAAAATTGCTAATAGCAAGAACATAAAATAACCATGCTGTTATTTGTTGTCTTTTTTTCCAAATTAAAAAAAATCTCCATTGGTATTTTACTAGAGGGTCTTTCATTAGTACTACATTTAACAGTAAGTACATACTTTACAGTTAATAAAGATTATATAGTGCATGATAACTTACAACTGAAACCCTTGGCTCTTCTATTGTATGTATCAGTATTTCTATATGGACAAATTTTGCAGCAAATAATTTCCATAGAAAAAGGCTGAGAATGAACAGTTGCTTCAAAACTGAAATAGTCACATCTTCACATATTTTGAATTTCTTTCTGTTGTCCCTTATCTTTTCCCATGAACATAGGCAATTTAAAATTAGTTTCAAGTTTACCATAGCTTATACATTGCTGGAAATCATAGCTTAAACATTCATTATTCCAGAATCAGATCAGCATAAAATAGAAGTATCATTTCCCATGCTCGTGACACAATATCTCTGTTAATGCGGCCTAATATTGCTTTGGCTCTTTGGGCAGCTGCAGAATATGGTTGGACCGTGTTTAATCTGTGGCCTATCAGACCATCCATATCCTTTTCACAAATACTATTGCCAGGCCATTTAGCTCCTGTTTGTACTTGGGTATTTTGTTTTGTTTTTTCTACCTAACTGCTAAGTTCAACATTTCTCACCATTGAACAGCATTTTGTTGGATCGTTTCAAATTAATTTCAGGTTTATCACAACTTAAATATTCAGTATTTTAACAAATACATCTAAACATGTGACTTCCTTCAGTTATAAGAAGGTATGCTGTGATAATTTTATAGAGAATTTCATTTAAAAAATTATAAAATTTCAGTAGATATTAATGACTTTGTAAAAAGACTTGGGGTATGCAGGCAAAGTAAACAAAGTAAAATCCAGATGTTGAATTAACAAAGTACCTGTCAAAAATATACTGAAAGAATGGAAAGAAAAAAATAAGAGTATTTTTATATCCAGTCTTTTTCCCCATTACACTAATTACAGCAATAATGCAGTACATTCATAATTAAAATAAAATTCAATGGTTTTTTTTCAGTATTAACTATATTTGGCCAAATCTATATTGGCATGGCTTATACAGTGCAGTTGCACATAGTAGCACATTGTCTTAATTCTTTTCTTTTCAACCTCCCATGCTTTCATTCGAGCAATTCTTTTACAAAATTGATGCTCTTTCCACAGTAAATCAAATCTACTTTCTTCTTGATGTATGATTCTTATATTAATCCTTTCCATGTTTATTGATTTCCTCCTAAAAGATAATTTTGTCTCTATGCTCTGCACTTTGTAGTATCTTGATAAAATGAGAGACGAAAGGAGACCAACCTTAGTAGATCCATTTATCTAACAATCCCAGGTGTAGACACTGCCTCCCTCAACCTTCCTTCCGTGCTCCACCACTTAAACATATATTCTCACCAATACCTTTATTGCCAACCTTCTTTATATTTTGCCTATATTTCACAGCAACCTCTAACACTTGCCCACTTCTAAATATTTATATTTTGCTATTTCTCAGACTCAGACTTGCTATATTTTTCCTGCTGTTCTCAAGTTCTTTGCAGACATTTAACCTGTGTGCAGTTGAACAGCTGGAAGATTGTTTGCATTAATATTGACATCATTGTGCAGCAGCCAGTAAGTGAAGGTTAAGCAGGTCACAATTTCATTTTTTATTATTTCAAACAGATGATTAGGATAAACTCCAGACAAAGACATACAGGATCAGTCAGACATAACTAAACAGCCAATAGGCTAGAGAGACCAAGGATGAACATTTTTAAGAAAATGTTTTATACTGAGAAGGAAATCTCTCTGATTGCTTTTCATCTAATCCTGCACAAGTACAAAGAGTCTTTTTAAAAATATATTTACATGTGAAAATAAGTTCTTATACAACCATCCTTGGACTAAATCACAAATGGATTTAAAGTTCCAACTCTATATATTAGGCTAAAATTGAGGAGAACCAGATTCAAGTGTGCCAAGGATTTCACTAGATGACTTTAGGTTACATATCCCAAAGATGCTTTTTTAAAGAGGCAACTGGACTGTCTTGTTTTTCTTTGAAGGACATTTTTTTGCTGCTTCCAGGAAAAGCTTCTTCAGCTCTGACTGGATGGTGGGAAATGGAAGGATTTATATCATTTGCATTCTTTTAGAGAGCTGTTGAGGCCACTTGGAGATTTATCTGTTTTCTCAGGGTCATCTGAGTAGTGCAAATGTGTGTGGAGCATTTTTAGAACTGCTAAAAGGACTGTGTTGTAGACTGGAAATAGATTATATCAGATTCCCCCCCCCCCCCGTTGAGANNNCAGGTTCCCCCCCCCCCCAGTTGAGAGAGGGCTGTTCAGTTTTGAGATAGATGGCCTCTTTGACCTCTCTTTCAAACCAGCTGTCCTCTCTGTCCAGAATCTGGACTTTGCTGTCTTTAAAAGAGCGGCCTTTGTCAATTAAATACAAATGGACTGCTGAATCTTGTCCTGAGGAGTTNGTTTATGAAGTGGTTGTTTTGTTTCCCCCAGTGTACAGATCTGCACGTGTCTCACTGCACTGTCCAATAAATTGGACAGGGAAATGAATTGAAAGCCACAGAAACTGGCTGGCATACTAGTACTGTGATTGTAATATAATGTCCTGTTTAACTATCCTTAACAGACATCCTCATATGTAATAACTTTAACTTGCATTTCCTGGTCATACAGAAAAACCAATAGACCCACCAATAAATATATCTACAAAAGTTGTAGTTGTCTATTTTAAAAAAGGTGGAGGAAAATGGAATAGGCTGCCAGTCAGTTTAAACTGGGTAAGAAGGGTGTGCTGATTATTATGTATTGAATATATAAAGTTGTGTTAAGCCCTGCTAAAGTGAAACTAACCTTTAGATGACCCTAACTATTTTGGAGGGAAATTTAGAACATTTATATTTGGGTGAGCTTTTTCAAGTATTATGATTGATTAAGGCCCTGTGGGCCCAGAGTATAAATTAGAGGCATTTGCCTGCTGTTGTAGCTATGCTGGTCTGTTTCTTGCCTACTGAAGCCCACTACACAATACTGGCCCAAAACGAATTCATGAAACACATTGTGCTACTTCAGACAATAAGAGGCCTGTTCTTCTTATTTGAAAGGGAGACAGTCTAATTTAGACTCCTGTTTTATTTTGCATGGTAAAGTGCTTTCTTTAACCATTTGCTGCCAACATTCTATTCTTTTGCAACACTTAAAAATCAATTTTGACATTTGGGGACTAAAGTGAAATTAACATGAATTCTAGTAGTCTCCCTTTTAGCCCAAATGACAGAAAGACCAGAAAACTGCTTAGCACTATTCCGAAAAACTGATGAGCCTTTGTCCAAAAGAAACCAGCTGATATGTCACTGTTTTGAATACAGGGAATGACTGGGAATTTGTGGGTACAAACTGGCATTCATTCCCAAGAGAAATCAGTTCTGAATTTCAAATATTCAAGGGCAGCAACATTTGTAAAGGCATCCTTTCTCATCCAAAACAGAAATTATCTCTAGCATATTAAGGGTAATATACTTAAGAATTTACCCCAGCAATTACAAACTCTTTCAGGAAATGAAAGGGTTTGGGTCAGGAAATGAAAGGGTTTGGCAAGTGCTTAGGGCACCAGGCTCAAAGGGGGCACCACAAAATTGAGAAAGAAAAAACAGCCAATGAAGATTTGTAAAATATCTTGTATGTACAAAGGAGAGGGGCACCAAGATCACTGTGTAGGGCACCAGTGAGCCTTAATATGCCACTGGTCCTTTCCAATTCTAAATGCTATTTAGTCTAGATAGTCATACACTGAATATTTGAAAGCACCTGTAATCCAGTCATTTTTTTACCACTGATAGTGCATTTGTGCCCCACACTCTCCCCCAAGTTCCTCCAACCTTCATAATTCTTTCTCATATACACTGACATAACGTAAGCTCCAAATTCTGAAAAGCCATGCAAATTTCTTATCTATAATTCCTATCAGAAGCCCAGAACAAAAAAGACAGAAATATGTGAAGAAAACAGAAGCTGTTTTTTCCTCCAGTATAAAGTACCTGCTGTCATTCAGCTTGGCAACACAGTTTTGGCAGCAGCTGCTCCACAGGATAAATTGAACAGATCATTAAAGAGATTTTTTTCCCCTCTCTATTTCCGTTTCTGACATCTTATTGCTAGTGAGATCGAGTCATTGTGAAAGTTAGCTTTACTTCAGGCTATTAACCTGACCACTGGCCTGTGACAGAAGAGAAAGACTTAAGGGAAGAGAAGATGTAAAGAAGCAAGAAGCCTAAAAGCTTGCAGGGATTTCCCCCCTTCCTTTCTCTTCTTGATAAATTTCATATTATAAATTAAAAGTATGCAATTTCTTAACAGCTGTATAATTATGTTAAAAACACAAATTTCCTGAGCCCAACTAAGTTTCATTGGAAAATAAATCTTTTGGTGCATTGTCTTCTAGACTAAGAAAGTAGTACTATTGAGTCCATCCTGCCTTCACGTACTGTTGAACTGAAATTGGGAATTTCTAATGTCCCAATTTTTTTAATGAAGAGTCCCTCAATTAAATGCAGGTGAATTCAGTTATATTCAATTAGTCATATTTTATTGATGGCTAGAAGGGAGGGCAGGAATGTAGCCTGTGTGCATAGTTTAAAGCATGGATTAGTGTTCTCTTGTGAAAGGCTCACATTGAATGTTGATTAAATTGTAAGAAGTGCACGCCTGGGCCACATAAAAACCAAATGCTTCTTTGGTACAGCTTGGTTGCTAATATAAACTGTATATATTATAACTGCATAGATATGGGGAATCAATGCATAACATTAATCATGTAATTTATTTCTAAAAAATGCTAGCATAGTAAAACTGGGAAATCATTACTAATTAGATGTAGTTTTCTTAAATAATCCAATGTGAAACCATGCAATGCCACCTGCTCTTTTTCAGCATCAGCAAAGAAAAAATAATTTTTTTTGCTGGATAGAAGGAGTAAACAGAGAGTTAATGGGTCAATCTCTTTATCCAGATCAGAGCAATCCTACATGCTGCTTAGTGTAGGTAGCAAAAATAGAATCTCATATTTATTTATTTATGAAATGCCAAGATTTTTTTAAAAAAAAATCAAAAGCAATTAATTAGCAAAATAGGATAAAAGGCAGATAAAAACAGGGACAAAGAGATCCAAGCAACAAATCACAATTTACATTATCTATCTGTCAAAGAAGCATAAGGTATCTACCAGTTTAATTGATAAGAATTTTTGGAATGTATAGTGCAGCCTACTAGTAGATGGACTCTTTCATGTCCAGCCTGATCCTCTGTATTACTATTTGCTTCACCAGAGATTGTTCGTCAAGTCTTTTCTGCTACCTTTCCCAAACCATTGCTTTTCTGCCTTCTTTTCAACAGAAGCTGTTAAATCTTCAATGCCATATTTTGAAGATCAAGCACTATCCCTTCAACTGATATGTATTCACCCTGGGTCATATGAGATGAACTTCTTGCATATTCAGTAATTGGAGATCTCCTTTCAGCATTGAAAATCTGACCTGCTATTAGCAGTTGAAATTTCTGTGAATCATTAATGCAGCAGGTGAACACTGATCCTATTTTCCCTGTTACTTCCTAGTACTTTTCAACAAATGCCATTGTCAAGGCCATTCAAGGAGACAAGGGAGACTAATTATAAGTTGATAATCTTTGTCACCACTTCCGTCACATTAGTCTGACATTTTAATTACCGCAAGCCACATTAGGTACATATTTGGGCTGCAAAAAATAAGATGAAATGTTAATAAATTGAGAACAATCATATTTTTGAAAAATTATATTAAAAATATGTTAAAGGGCCATCTGTATCCCATCATTTCCTTTAGAAAGAACAAAAAGCTGAGTTTCCACCAAAAGGCTACGTAGGCCTTCAGTCTGTTTCTTCAAAACACTCAAGCCAATACTTTCACAGGCTGATCAGAGTGGCATAAAATAAAACTAAAAAAAATGAGTTAGATCAATATTTAAACACTAACCTGAAACAAATTGGATTTCAGCAGCAACATGAAAAACCTTAGTGAAGCACAGTTCAAACAAGTTTGAAATGTGTTCAGATGATGGGAAATGTTTTATATAACCAGTTTTTTGGGGAGCTGTCATGTTTTCATCAATGTTGGCTAAGACATGGATTACCTTCTCAGGGAGGAACACATGAAGGTATTCTTGTTTTCCTCATGTTCATGTTCATATTTAATCAGTCTTGTTACTACACCATCAACTTTATTCTGTTTTTTTCATTCACAATACTAAACCTGTACCATAACTATGTAACAGCATCTCTTTTGATTTATACCCCTTTATTCTGTCAAATGTCCCTATTATCCACATCTATATTTTGTAACATAAAACAGGATTAAATCAACTTTACAATAATGTCATCCTTTTTGTCACTTTGAAAACTCTGGCATTTCTCATACATATACACGGTGACTAATGGGGAATGAGGAAAAGAAAAGGATCCAAAAATTGATGTCTAACCTTATTTTCTGAAAGTTTATGAACACTTGGAGGAATTAAATGACAATCATCTTTTAAAAATCAACAAGTAGTTACTTCCCAATAGATTGCTGTTTTGAGGGTCCTTGTCATGGCCCTGTTGGAGCCTGGGTCTGAGGAGGAGGATGAGATGGAGCTAGGGCTGACAGAGGAAGATGGTGCGGCCTCTCTGGCCCAGAAGAATGACTGGAGGCGCAGAACGAGGCAGTCCCGGGTTCCTCAGGCCTGGGAAGGGTTGCCAGTGAAGGAGACAAGGTGTAGGATGACCAAGCAAGAGGGGAGAACAGGGCAGGCAGCAAAGCAGAGGAATGATGGAGCTCCGACGATGAGCAATTACCTCTTCCCCCCACCCCAATCCTCAAGCATGGGGAATGGAGAGGAGGTAGGATCAGTGCAGGGTGACTCAATGACTCAGGAGGAGGGCGTCCCACCCCTCTTTACAATGCTTACCTAGGAATAAGATTTAAAGAGACGCCATTGGGAGGGCCACTTGTCGGGAACAAGCATTGCCTTTTCCCAATCTCATGTGCTGGTATTGACATCTGAATACTTTGCTGTGCCTTGCCCTGCTTGCCTTGCCCTGCTTGCCTTGCTTGATTTGCTTGCCTGGCCTGGCTATGTGTGAGTTTGCAGCAACACAGTTCTGCCCGGGTTGTGCTGCAATCCCAGTGAACTCTTCCTGTGACAAGGACTCCCTAGAACCAAGTTCCCTGAATTGTGCCTGCTCTCAGAACTGTGCTGTTCCTCTGGACTAATAGCAGACAGGAACTGCGTGTTTAGAGCTTTGCTCCTGGACTTGCCCTGAACAGTGGGACTTTTGGGGGAAAGTTGGAGTAATAAAGGGGAATTAAGCCTTCGTTCCAGCTATGTTGCTTTTGTGCCCGGCCCCGGGTCATCACACACCTTGGTGCTTTCTGGTGTTGGCTGTTTTCTTGCAAACATTTCATTATCCAAACTAGGTTAATATCACCATTGCTGGTAGGGAGTGGAGTTTGTTCTCAATTTACGTTTTACTGGTTTGCCCTGTCAGTATTGGTGGGAGTGGTCTTGGAGGACTGTTTATTGTTATCTTTTTTTACATTTCCTTGATTGGGGTATTGTTTACTTCTTGATTGTTGATCTGATATTAATCTTGATGTTCAGCTATGCTCATCTGGGTATTGGTTGCTTGTACTATCCTGAGCTATAAATATTCTTCTTTATCAAATTACTATTCTAAAAGAAATTAGGTAATTATAGTTTTCTTGTATTAAATAATTGCTGTGCAAGGCACACTGGCTTCCAGGGTTTTTCCCCCAAAATGTAGTTCAAGGTGTTGATATTACTTTTATATCTTTTAAGTGACATGAGGCCAGGATCACCTCTTTCAGCATATTTTCTGGTTTTACTAGGTCAAACAGGAAGGCACACTCCAGCTTAAGTGTTACCATCTGGTGGAGTCTCCATCCCCTATGGAAACACTTTACCCATGGAGCTGCATCTACATGGGAGGAAGTAGCAGTGTGAAAGCCCAAGGCTCTGTCTTAGGCCCAGTACTCTTCAATATCTTCATCAATGACTTAGATGAGGAGATAGAAGGGGAACTCATCAAATCTGCAGATGACATCAAGCTGGTAGGAGTAGCTAACACTCCAGAAGATAGGCTTAAGATACAGAGGGATCTTGACAGACGTGAACAATGGACCCTATATAACAAAATGAAATTTAATGTAGAGAAAAGTAAGGTTTTATATTTAGGCAAGAGAAACCAAATGCGCAAGTGTAGAATAGATAGTACCTGGCTCAACAGTAGTATCTACGAGAGGGACAGTGGAATCCTAGTGGACAATCACTTAAATATGAACCAGCAGTGTGCTGCAGCTACCAGAAAAAGCCAACACAGTCTTGGCTGCATAAATGTAGGAATAGAATCAAGATCACATGAACTTTTAATACCACTTTATAATGCCTTGGTAAGACCACACCATATTGCATCCAGTTTTGGTTGCCACAATATAAAAAAGAAAGAGTGTAGAAAAGAGAAACAAAGATGATTAGGGGACTGAAGGCTAAAACATGTGAAGAACAGTTGCAAAACTGGGTACATCTAGTTTAATGAAAAGAAGGACATGGATGACATGATAGCAGTCTTCCAATACTTCAGGGGTTGCCACAAAGAAGAGGATGTTAACCTATCAAAAGCACTTGAAGGCAGGATAAGAAGCAATGGATGGAAACTAATGAAAGAAAGAAGCAACCTAGAAATAAGGAAAACAATTCCTGATGATGAGAATAATTAATCAGTGGAACCATTTGTCTCCAAAAGATGTGGGTGCTCCAACACTGAAGGTTTTTAAGAAGAGATTGAACAACCATTTGTTTGAAAATAGTATAAGGTTTCCTGCTTGAGCAGGGACTTGGATTAGAAAACCTTCAAAGTCCTTTCAAGTCTGTTATTCTGAGATATGCCTGGCTACAACCCTTCTAAATTTCCAGAAAGCTCTGAAAACTGACATTTCTCATAAGCATTGGGTTAGGGTAAGGCTGGATTTAATTGTGATTGTTAAACACTGCTAAATCTGCTATTCCCAATTAGCATACTGACCACATTTTACATCAGTGGTAGCTTCTGAGTCATCTTCAAGACAGTCCAATACAGTATTTTACAATAATTCAACCACAGGGTTAATGAGTCCATGAGTCATTATTGTCAAGGCTTTCCAGCCAAGAAAAGCTGCAGCTGGTATACCAACTATGATGGACAAAGACACTCCTGATCACGGCCGTCATCTGATATTCTAGTAGAAGCTGCAAGCCCAAAAGAACTTCATAAGTACCAATCTTTTCCTTCAGAGACTTTGATCTATCAAGCCAGATTCAAAATCCAGCAATTCTATCTTGCAGATATTTGATTTTCTCTTGTTCCATTTAGGCCTTTATAGCACCAGATCAGAACATAATCGATTATCTTCAGCATGCTGGTTAAACATCATCCCAAACTAGTGGGATGTTTTGTGTAAATATTGAATAGGACAGAGAGAGTATCAAGTCTCAAGGCAGACCATATTAGAGCAATCACAGATATGACCTTCCCTCTATGACTCATACCAACTGGAAGCATCAACTTTAGAATGAGTGAAACCAGGGGTGGGATTCTACCGGTTCTGTCTGGCTCTGTAGAACTGTTAGCTCTGAAGAGCAGCAGACATAGAATCGGTTCTATGTCTGCTGCTGTTTTGGCCTGCCTGCCCGCCTGGGCTCTTACCTG
>AZIM01001619.1:51032-63119 GCA_000516915.1 Ophiophagus hannah
TTTACATACAAGCCATGCCCAGCCAGTCACATGACCACCAAGCCACCACCCACAAATTAGGCCACGCCCACAGAACCGGTTAGTGGTCCCTTGAATTTAAAATTATGAGTTTGGTGGTCACTGAGGTCCAAAAGGTTGGTGACCCCTGCTTTACAATGTCTAGCCAGTGGGTACTAGGGCAGTCTCTTCTCCTTTTCCAGCTGATCACTCCCAACGTGATTGACTTTTCATATTAATGATATTTACATCATAGTAAGGTAAGCGGTAGTATGATGTAAATGTCATTAATGCAGAAAGCTCCTGTTTATGGCTGTTTTCCATTATACTTCAAACAATAAAGATTCAAGCTAAATTTCACAAGGTTCAAGGTGTATGTTATGTATATAGTGTGCAGATGGCATGTTTGTGATTTTTCTTATAGTGTACAGATTCAGGTCTTCACTAAAAGGTAGATATAGCGATAGAACCTTTTACCTCCCATCTGTTTGTATTTATTTATTTTGAATTTTATCACACTGTACAGTTTTTTTTTAAAAAAAAACTTATTTCAACACAACTTCATTGTTCCCAGAAATTTCATTTCTTTAAATTTTATTTTGGAACATCAGCTAGCAAGATAACTATAATATCATCATACTTATACATCTTTATATTAATTTTCAGCAATATGCCAAAAACTGACAGAATTTCAGGGGTGACATTACTGTGGCTGGTTACATGCTAGCACTATAGTTAGTTCTCACATAATGGCAGTGATTGGGATTGGGATTTCTATTACTAAGCAATGCGGTTATAAAGCACAATTATAGAATTTCAACAATAGTTGTGCTAGCTGAGCATTCTGGGAATTTTGGTCCAAAAATATGCAAAAAAGAATAAGATATTTACAGTATTATGATGATTATGATGCAGTATCGTGGCGGAGACAAGATCACACTATGCCACATATTTTTTAAAGGCCTAATTTGCAGATGAATGAATGACAATCACTAATACAAAAATCAATGAGGTGAAAGGGCCTATAATTTCAGCTGCTTGTTTATGTCTTTCACTGACATAGCATTAATGTTACTTATTTAGATTAGTGTAAGGTCAGTTCAGAGGAACTAAAGATTGAGAAGTATACAACTTTAGCTAAGCCTTTTGAACTGGGCAAAGCAATTGGAAAGTGTCAGAGACCACAGACCAGATTTTTAAGTGCACCCATGGAAATATTCAAGTGAAAAAAAACCCCACTCAAATTTACTAGGTTGGGGGAGAAATTGCATTAATTGAAATTTGTGAGAAAAATATATATGAGATTCTATAAAAAGTTAGAGTGAGATATTTTCTTGTATGGAAATACATTTTAATTTATATTTATTTATTTGTATCTCACCTTTATTATGTTTACAAATCACTCAAGCCAGAAAACATATCCAAACATACTTTCTTCTTCCTATTTTCCCCACAACAACAACCCTATGAGTTGTAGTGGGCTGAAAGAGAGTGACTGGCCCAAAGTCACCCAGCTGGCTTTCATGGCTAAAATGGGACTTGAATTCACAGTCTCTTGCTTTCCATCCTGGTGCTTTAATCAGTAGACCTGGCTCTCTTTTTTCTGAGAATATTTACTATATACATACAGTACTTTTGTGTATAGTTTCAATTCAGCAATGTGAATATTAGCTAAATTTAACCAGCTTTGCAGTTTGGTGGATATGGCATTTCCCTATGATTCCTGTTTTATTAACATATTCAAAATGCTAGAGAATATTTAGCAATTATTCCTGTCAATAGTTTTAGGATATTTTATCATTGGAGATTGTAGAAGTGAGTTATATTTTTATTGAAGCCTCTTGGGTTGTTTATAGATCTAAAATATACTATGGAGAAAATTGCTCACAATATACTAAAGCATAGTGCAGTGCATGACATATAATCAAAGAAATCTAGGTGTACTCTCAAGAATCATTAAGCCAATCCATCTCAATATTTTTACTGTGGGAAAAAAGATCAGAGAAAGAAGTTCTACTTTTGTGGTTTTTGTTCCTCAATGTAAGTAGGATATATCATAAGAATGCATAATAAACATGAACTGGATAAATGAATATCAAAAAACAAAACAAAGCTGTAGATGTGACAGTCATACATAATGCATGACCACCTTACAACTAAGTAAATCTAAGAGCAACCCAGTGATACACATTTCTTTCTCCTTTCAAAGACATTTCACAGACATTTTTTCACCAAGGCAGATGAGAATGCTAAAACAAATAAGCACCGGCAGGGGAAAACCATGCAAAGAAAATTGCAGTAAGCCACTTTATATNTTTTTTTTCTTAGTAAACCATGTTTCCATGTAGCAGCTCAAATTCAGATATAATCAGAGATAAGTACTGGACTAAATGAGAATTTAACTTGATTCATTTTTAAATTAATTCTTCTTCATAATTCAATTAATTCTTCACATATATATTTATATTTATAAATTACATGGAAAGTTCTTTTTATATTAAAAAAATTGCATAAACATTAATACACATTCAATACACAAGGATTCCAATCCAAACTTTAAAGAAATAAGCACTAAAATTCCTTTGCCTGCTTGCATGTCCCAGATTTATGGTTTTTATAAAGTAATTTGAAATGTTTATAAGAACGTATGGAAAAGTGTAGAAATATGAAAATATATAAAATTTTCACTCATCCATTCTCATAGATTTGTATTAACTTTTCATATGCAAATTTGTAGTCAATTATTATTTTAATAATATTGAGAAAATAATCATGTTCAAATAATTATTTTTCAGATTTACACAAAAATCAATTCTTTTATGAGTGAGGGCTGTTTCTGAGTCTGTATTTTAGTGGTGAAAAAAATATCTTAGTAAATGTAAAACATATGAAAGCAAGTTTGCAGGTATTGAAAGACTATACATCTGCACCAATGTTACATTTTGCATAAGTGAAAGAATGATTATATACAAGAAATCATTAAACAAGAAACAAGACTATACATATTTCCTTTGTGATACAATTCCTTTTAACATTAAAGAAAAGGAGTAAGACCCGTAAATGTCTTTATAATTACAAAATCTTTGTGGACAGATGTACCATGATTTTACAAAAACAATATATTGTCACCAAATGAAGTTCAGTCGAGTGTTGACTGAACATAAATTCTGACTTCAGAATAGTATTGATAAGCACATTACTCTACGAGCACAAAGTTTCACAAAGCAGAACAGCAGCTCTTAGAAAAATCAATACAATTGAAGAACACTCAGCACCTTGCAGAATTATCAAGTTCCTTAAATTACAGGTATTGAATAACAACTATGCGTACATAAAGTCAGCTAAATTGATTTTTTTAAAAACCAATATCGTTTATCAATTAATACAAGGAACAGATATTAGAAGAACCAAAGAACAGGGTTAGGAACTGCTATACTAATATATTTCAGGATAAAGATTTATGATGTACTGAAAACCTTCTGAAGCAATTGAAACCAAACTGGTAAGCTTAATAAGTAATTTGGCTCTTGCAGAAGAGCTTATATTGTTTTAAGATTCTTGTTGCAGAGAACTCTCTTAGCATTGTTATTTCAAATTTGCTTGGGTTAAGCTCCACAAAGAGACGTCTCTAGCTGTAAACAAAATTTAATTCTGCCTGAAAACAAGTATGTTCCAGATCATCTTTATATTTTTTATTTATTTATCAAATTCATTTGCTACCATCTCATGATTCAAGGTGACTGATACACAAATATTCAATAATTATACATTATAAAACTATAATTTATATATTATAAATTATAACTATAATTATAAATTATAAAAACTATTCAAAATTATAAAAGTTAAAACAAACTAAAAAACAACTATATGGAATGGAGAGGTGCGGGTGCCTTCTCTGCTAGTGCCTTTTCTGCAGGGTTTCATGATCCAGAAATGGCTGCATCTTCCTGAAAAGGGTTTTAAAAGAATCTAACGAAATTATTGGAGTTAGCAGTCATATTTCTTCCCAAAAGGCAATTCTAATATATTTGTGGAGTTTTTTTTCATATATTTGATTGTATTGCATGCCATAACAGATAATTGGTGACTTGATTCAAGTTCATGGAAAATAAGGCCCTAAACTGACTCCCTATAGTTAATTCATCATTACTTGAATGTGCTTCTAATTAATAAAGAATATTGATAGCTCAGGACTGAAATAAGGAGTCCATGGTGCTCTCTGAACTTGATTGTTTTCTTGCAGGAGTTTCATTATCTAAACTAGGTAACATCATCAATGCTTGTAACTGTTTCATGACAGTAGGAGATAGTCACAGCTTGATCCCCAGAAATTCACAGGAGCATTTTCACACTATCCTTGGGTATTTTCACCATGGCTGTCCT
Organism: Ophiophagus hannah; assembly: GCA_000516915.1. Lineage (NCBI taxonomy): Eukaryota > Metazoa > Chordata > Lepidosauria > Squamata > Elapidae > Ophiophagus > Ophiophagus hannah. The sequence goes on from AZIM01001619.1 coordinate 55,416, forward strand.
TGTAATACCCACCATGCATCAAGCATTATTTCCACTAGTTGATCAATGGGAAATTAAAAACACTGGCATCTAATGGCTACTCTGCCTAGAGCCTTCTTTGTTACATTTCTTTTTACAAATTTAAAAAAATAATATTTAATTTGAAACACACCTTGAAATAGTGGTAAAGCACCATGACATGCTGACTTCAACACTTCTGTGTAATGCTGTGCAACTGGAAAGTAGGATAAGAGGTTACAATTCCTATCAGTGAAATTGAGTCGCTCTGGGATTTGAATGGTATATTCACAGTATTTCTTTCTGCACTGTGGCGACCTGGAAATAATGTAGAAAAGTTGATGTGAAACACCAATCTCCTAGGATTGCAGAAAAAGAGCACTGATTGGCATAATGCCACATTTGGAAGAGTCCTTACCAAGACTAGAACAAAAATTAAGCATTAAGATAAGATACCTCCCAAATGTACAGCTTGGTTTCTTAAAAGCTTGCAAATAGAAGGAGGACTGGTAGAAAAAGAATTAGCAGACTGTTTAATTCTTTATCCAAAAGCTTCTGGATGTAACTTGAAACCTATGTAGCCCCAGAAGTTAAGTGTCCAATCCCTGTCTCCACTTTAAGAATAATGAAATGCAGACTTTATGGTTTCAATATCAAGATAATGTACTGTATCTTTCCATTGATATTCTTTTTAATATTAAGCCTAATGCAAAGCACTAGAAAAGTCAAAAGCTGATTCACTATTATATCACATTTTAGATGGTCTTAGTATACCCTTTATGAGATAATGTACAATAGGGAATACTGTATGGCAATAGAAGAAAGAAAAACTATTATCTCATAACTTTACTGCTTTGGGAGATATGTGAATTAGGTCAACTGCTTTTGGGGGAAAGTATTTGATTTTCTAGGCTCCGATATATAAACTAGATTAGAAATAAGATAATTAATTCTGTAATTTAGGTTTGAAGACAAATTATTCTCTTTCGAATGATGCAATATAGCTTGTCTAGCACTGATATCAGTAAACCTGTAGAACAATATGCAGATCAGAAATGAGAGAAATTGTGTGTAGGGTCTCTATTATAGCATCTGACCTAATAGGAATGACAGGAAGCACAGCTATTTAATGGTCTATTTTTTAAATGTGTAATACAACGTAAGTGCTTCAGTGATGCCTCTAAAAATTATTTAAAATAGAAAAATCTATTCATCATGCCAACTTAGGCAAATTATATTTTCTTATATTGGGCATATACTTTTACTGAACCTAAGGCAAATAACAGTCTAAAAATGGCTTACCTGAGTTGAGGATTGGGCTAAAGTGAATGAATTGACTTATTTAAAAGTACAGATAAAGTACAGAATTGCTGAAAATGAAAATGCTTTTTCACTTCTATTCCACTTATTCTGTTCAGCACCCTGAAATCCTTTTCATCATAAAACTAAATGGAAATTATTAGTGGTCATTTATTGCAGTGATGCATGCTAGTGTTCATTCTCACATCAGATATAACACTGTCTTTTTATGATTCTGCCTGTATAGACATCTATCTAAAAAATTAAATTAGGAAATATAAGACATCATTGCTGTCAGTATGGCTTTGCCTAACATAAAAATATGCTGAAATCCAGTCATTGTCACAAGTACATACAAATGTAAATTAAATTATTTTAGCATAAAAAGCAGTTGTCATATTTGATAATAATGGAATTATAACTATTGAGTTTTAAGGCAATACTATATGTTACAGATTTATCAAAGAAACAAATCACAACTTTAAAGATTATCACAAGTGTTACTCCTTGTATATGTGTGCATGCATTGCATGTGCACATTCAAATCATGTGTTGAATCCTGGCAATTATCTGGAATTGTCCTGGCAATTATCCTGGAATTTTCTTGGCAAGATTTCAGAAGTGGTTTGCCATTGCCTTTTTCCTAACACTGAGAAAGAGAAACTGGCCCAAGGTCACCCCTTCAGCTTTGGGTCTAAGTCAGGACTAGAACCTCCAGTCTCCCAGTTTCTAGCCTGGCCTTAACCACTACCCCAAACTGGCTCTCCTTACCACCTATTGCTATTTAGCGACTATCATAATTATTGTATCCATTCCACAAAATGTCCAATGGTATTTATTTGACCAGTGTGATAAAAACAGCTTTTTATGCTAAACACAATTCAAAGTACAGAGTTTCCATCTACAAAACTATTGGTTGCCAAAAACACCTGGATATTCCATACCCTCCAACATTTTCTATACTATGAGGTTAGTGTTTAGTGATATAAATATAGCAGATATTCTGTGCAGACGTATCTGTCTCAAACAGAATATCCACCACATTTATGTTTTAAGTTACTTTTAAATCTCTTAACAAAGATTTAAAGTAAATAAAATGGTCCCATATTCTTTATCATAGGTCTCTGGGCCCCAACTTTCACCGTTTTAAAAATTGCTTTATGGTGTCTTGCAGAAAAAAATGAGCTCCACTTTATAACCTCCTGGCTTTTCTCAGTGTCAGCTATGACAACACATCTTAACACATAAATTAGCTTTAACACATAAATAAATTAGGGAGGAAGAGGGCTTGTCCCCTACTAGAAACTTCTGTTATTTAGGAATCTTCTGTTATTAGGAATCGTCCTATGTTATTAGGAATCCTCCCACAATAAAGCCTTGTGAAGAGGAGAGAGCAATTGGTCCAAAGTTGCCCAGCAGTTGTCATGCCTAAGAGAGAGAGAGAGAGAGAATATCATCCCAAAGCAGAAGCCACATTATTTTAGACTAACTCAAAATTCTTCCCACAAATATTTGCAAAATTCTGCAAATATAAACATTGATTTTCACCATTTCCTTGATTTGGGCTGTATGGTAAGTTTTCTGAAATTTTAGAAGAATAACACTTTTTACCATAGTCCAGCTAAAAGTTTCTATCTATATCCTTTAATTATTTCTTTCTTAAAAAATTTTAAAGTTGGATCTTTATAAGGCTCCTTGAGAATTAAACAATCTAAAATGGAATGGTATTACAGTTCCAGGAGGTAGAAGCAGTGAGAAATCATTACTGAAAGATAGTTCATACATCTTCCAAGTTCACTTCTCAGATTGATGTATATTTTATGTGGTATAAACAATAGTAATATAGTGTCACATTCCTGAAAATTATGGAGAAAGTCTTGCATTGCTGGAAATAGTTTAAAGCTTTCAAAATGAAATTGAAGAAGAAAAACACATTGGAAATGTTTGATTTCCTTTTAAATATCAAGTAGCACACCCCCTCCAAAATTTCTAAGGAATTTCTATTCTTCACATGTCTTTTGGGAAGTATCTTTTTTAGGTTTTCACATAACTTATCCAAAATATCCATGTATTTTAAAAAATACTCCCTTCAAATCCAGTTAAAAGTACTGCTCATAGTACAGATTAAAAAAAATTCAACTGTACTGGAATACTTGCCAAATTGAAATGCATTTTATTATTTAGGATTAGTATTGAGGACTAGATATTAGTACCAACTGTAAGACATAACTATTGGAAATGTTGCATTCTAAAATGAATTAATAATGTTTCATTGCTATTACAATAATTATTTATTAATAATCAAATATTCAATTAGGCAGAAATCAGTTTTGCCTACTTCTACAATTTACAATAAAACCAAACAAGAGATTTCCTGTATTTTATATATGCAGTTCCTACACTTTGGTAAATATTAAATGAAGTGTCAATACTATTATTTGAAATTGATCTTACAATATTTCATTTACTCTTTAACTATTTCTCTCATTGTGGAAACAGGATTCTTTTGGAAATCTGATCATGGGAATGCTATTTAACTATGAAGTAGCATTGAAGGATTTTTTTTCTTCTTGTAAATGCTTGGGAATGAATCTGCAAACAAAAATCTCAATGTGTATGGTAGAGATAATGCCAGGACGGTTGCACTGTGTCCAATATTTTAATATGTATTTAATAAAATTTAATTTATAAAAACTTAGAAAAACATGATGCATGAAGTATTAGAATTCCCTTATAATTGATATTTATAAAGTTGGTAATAACAGTAGGATTAAAAAAAACTAAGTGAAAGATGTGCTTTGTTATAAAACAGCTATATACTTTTAGATGTCCAACCTTTAGGTTTGTGGTATTCTTGCTATCTTTGTTAAAATCAATGCTTTCATTTTGTGAGCTGATAAGATAGAAGTATTCAAATGATTTTTATTTTCCTCTTTAATGAACTTTCCCTCTGACAATAGAATATTGACTGAAGTGCCTGGATTTTATTGACAAAGCTTTACTTGTTTACTAAATCAATACATTCTAAACAATCATACAAGAAATAGTTAAGTCTCCTGGTAATAGTTTGGTAGAATTGGGGATGAACTCACAATATCTCCCTAAAAAATAAAGACGAACAGATTTACAAAATACAAACATGATAATGCCTGGATTCAGACTGGTGTACTATTTTTTTTTTAAAAAAGATTTTTTTTTTTTNATCATCTATGCTAACTCTTGTTGTTCACGTTGTTCACTCAACTTTTATATACTTTCAAATTGTCAGTCTAACATATGTTTATAATTATATCTTTTTGTTAATCATTCATAACTAGACTATTCAATTCGTCATTTAGTATAAAATATTCCAATTTTCTTTTACCATTTTTATCAGACTGGTGTACTATTAACCTTGTTTAACTTCTACATTAGCAGTAAAGATAATATACCTTTTTACAGGACAAAACCATGCTTCAGTCCAAAACTTCAAATGCTGGTGAGTTAAATATATTGTTTGTATATATATGATCTTGAGAAGTTAGGAGTATTTTGTACATTAGATAAGCAAAGAAAACATACTGTTTTCACTAGCGAGGAAACTATATCATATCTAAGACTAATGTCTTAGACAAGGCTGTTCAAGAGATTTCACTGTACAAAATAAAATAGTATGCCATTCCCCAACCACCAATTGTTAACTATATGTATTATTATACTTGGTAACCCAAGCTCCATTGGGTCATTGTTTCAAGGTATTTCCTACCTACAGGAACTAGGATGACCACAACATGGCACATAGCAGTGAAAGCAGGTGCAACTTCTAACTTCCTGTGGACTTCCCTATGGAATTTCCTATGGCAGGAAGTATCAGAAATCCTGCCTGCCTGCCTGCCTGTTTCCCTCCCTCCCTCCCTGAAAGTGGAGGCCAGTGTGGGATGACCTTCCTTGGGCTTCTTTCCAACTTTTAAGTCAATATTAGATATGACCAGAGCTAAGTTCTTATTAAATAGTGTTTAGGAGACACTGAGCACCAATTGCATCTAACCAGGTTTCCAGCCTTTATTGCAAGGTACATTGCTTTTCCGATTCATATTTAACCAACATTGAGGTACCTAACCAACGTTGGACCTTTACTTTGGCATGATTTCATGTCTACTTCTCACTTGTGCAGTAGCAATTAAAATCCATCAGATGATGACCTATGCCTCAAACTAGGCTTAATGAGTATTAACTTATTAGTTAATAATGTGGTGTATTGTGATATTCAATTAACCATATTTTATATTTCCCTGTTTTTAATTATTTTTATCACTTTTTAATAGATTTTTTAAATGTTTTAACCTTGTGTATTTTATTTTATTTAGCTTTTAAAGTTATTAACTGTTTGTATATCAGTCTTCTTTTGCTGGTCCGTGACTATAATCTGATTTAAGGTAGCTTAGATGTAGATGTAGCTTAGATGCAGAAAATACAAAATGATCAGTCAGCCATCTAGCAACCATTTTAGGGTTTTCAGCTGCCAAAAAGAGACTGTCACTTTCTTCTCCATTTCCTGATATTTTAATCCTTATCCCCTTCTTTTGAAGGAATTTTAAATGATATTAAGAATACATGGTATGACTTGCTGTGAATAAGCCTGGGAGGTTTTATTCACCCTACTCATGTCTACTTCTCTCATATCACCATTGGTGTGTTACTATGGGATGAGGAGGAAACTAAAATCATATAGATAGCTTGTCTGGAGTAGACCCTTTTCAATCATTTCATGTTTGTCATGAACATCAGAGTGGACCGATAATCCTCTACTGAATCATTTGCACAACCTTGTGAATTAGGTGAGGAAGGGAGTCAGTTTCGTTCCAGACAAGATTGAGTCTGATTGGGACTAAGTCCCTTTTGGTTAATAAGACTGAGTCATTATATCAGTTTTTGACTTTAAAAGACATGGTTTTCCCATCCTCTATAACCCAGCTACTTACAACTTTAGATGTAATAAACGTAGCCATACTGTATACATTAATATATATATATACCAGAAGTTTTGCAGGCAGAATTTCAGACAGTTTCACAAATACAGGAGAAGATTAAATAGGTGAATCAAAAAGTGGATTACATAAAATATCATTGAATCCCTGTTAAAAAGAAATGTACAAATTTACAATTGCCGGTATATCTTGGACCTTATTTTATATATAGTATCATTTTAAAAAATGGTGAAGTGGAAAGCATGACCTCTGCATTCCTGACAGCTAACCCATCATGCATTCTTTCCCCAGGGTTTAATCTAGTTAGTCATTCTATTAGAATGGCTGTTTAACTTTAAGGATTGGTATTGAGCTGTATTTTCCTCTGTCTTCCCCCATCACTTTTGGGTTTTGCAGCACACCTTTAATCCTTTTGCATGGATTGTATGGAAGCATTTTGACTTTTGGGCGTTTTTGCTTTTGAACTACATAGCTTTTAGCCACAATTAACATTTGTATTTTTTTTACTTTAAAAAAATATATGCTGGAGTCTTATTGATCATGAAGAAACAGATAGAAGACCTATTATTAAGTCTATCCTTTATTTCTGTCCAATGTTTTCTCCTCCAGTTTGAGTTTTAAAATCCCATGCTGTTTCTGGAACTCTGCAATACAGAATTCTATGGACTGTCAAGAAAATATAACTCTCTCTTCTATGTAGATTTAGGGCTATTTTCACAATCGCCCCCCCCCCACACACACACACACATTTATTGCTTATTTCCATTAAATATTCAAAGACCAAACAACCTCCATCCCTTTTCCATTTAAGGATTATTATTTTCTTCAGTTCCTTATATCAATTTCTATTGATCTCATTTCCCACTGTTGCTAAGGAACACAGAAGAGGAGATGATAAAAAAAGAACTTACAAAATATATTTCTAAATACTCAGACCTCTTTAAACTGGTCACAGTAGCGTGTCTAATCTGACCACACAGTATTCAAAACAACTATGAGGCTCAAGAATAAGAAGGAAAAAAGCATTAGACAAGCATGAAGATGCATAAAGCAAGCATTTTTATTTCCCACTATTCCTCTTTAATGTCTACTTTCATACTGTGGTATCATTAACACCAGCAAGTTATTATTTATTTAGTGTATGATGAGATCATGACAGAATAGAAGTTAACATATATACACAATCCACGTAATTATAAGTAAAGCTTCTATGGGGTATGGCAGTGGCTTCATAACTAGATGTCAAATTCAGCTATCTGGGTGATTGCCTCTAGTATTGCTGTATGCAGATCTTCTAGGGATCTAGAAAATGCACGTTCTTGCACGTTCTTGCACAATATGCTTAATAGTTTGCATATCAGTACCAGAGGTGGGATTCAAATTTTTAACAACCGGTTCTGTGGGTGCGGCTGTGCGGCTTAGGTGGTGGGGCTTGGTGGTC
>AZIM01001619.1:105191-115461 GCA_000516915.1 Ophiophagus hannah
AGAATTCCTGAGCTAACATGACTAGAGGAGGANGAAGTCCACAAGTTTTAAAGTTGTCAAGTTTGAAGACCCCTGACATATCATTCTTACATATGGTGACCATTTAATATAGCCTTTTGGACATGTGGAAAAATCAATGCAGACTGTGCCAAGGAACATGAAACTCATAAACCACATGCTAAGCTTTAGCCCACAGATATTCTCACATATGTAGTCCTCTACAAAACAACCAACACTCAGCCAGAATGTGAATATGAGCTTGAATACAAACTATCTGACAAACAGTATCCTCATATGTTGAGCTGGTTTTTGCATGCTAAATGTATGGAGCAGTGGTGGGATTAAAAAATTTTTACTACTGGTTCTGTGGGCATGGCTTGTTTGGTGGGTGTGACTTGGTGGTCATGTGACTGGGTGGGCCTGGCCAACTTGGCAAGGTGGTGCGGCACCTTGCTGCGAGTAACATCAGGTTGGCCATGCCCACTCAGTCACATGACCGATGCTGCAGAGACAGGGTGATTTCCTACATACCTTCCTTCCCCTCCGCCCTTGGGCTGACAAAAAAAAGCCCAACTAAAGATCGCAACTGTCTGCCAAGTCTGCCTGCTCTCCTCCTTCTCTACCTCTTTGTTCTGTATGGCCGAGGATGGCCACCTCTTTTGCGCTGTGAAAGAGATGACTGGAGACAATTTCTTTTCCGTCTCCACTGCTGCCTCTTTTGGCACAAGAAACTTCCCCCAACTAGCCAGCTGCTCTCCTGCTTCTTTGCCTGTTTGTTCTGTATGGCTGAGGAGGAGGAGAACAGCTGGCCAGTTGGGGGAGGCTTCTTGCTCTGCGAAAGAGGTGGCTGGAGACTGAAAAAGAGCTACCTCCAGCCACCTCTTTTTCAGTGCAAGCAGTCTCCTCCAAACGCCCTTTTTTCGGTGCGAGAACCCTGTAGCTGCCGCTCTGCTTCTCCAATGGGCCAGTACATGTTGTGCTTTTTTCAGTGGGGCTGAAAAAACATGTGACAGTTGCAGGCTTCTGATCTCCAGCTTCACTCCACTTCTCCAACAGTCCAGCACTGCCCTGTTCTATGTGCTGGCTGTTCAGACTTGCCAGGCGTGGCACATAGAACAGGGTGTGCTTTTTTTGGTGGGACTGGACTACAGCTGCACTGAGAAAAACACGCAACAGCTGCAAGAATTTCATGACAAGTGGGGCAAGAAGCCCCGGGACATCCACCCATCCACTGCTGGCTGGCCGGGCAGGACTGGGCTGGAAGAGGCACATCTTTCAGGAGAAGGAAGAAAGCGTGCTCTGGGAGGGCAGGCAGGTGTCCCGGGACTGCTGCACATGTGCACTGCATGTGTAGTGGCTGCACATGCAGTGCACATGTGCAGCAGCTGCGGGACATTGACCTGAGCTGTGCCGCAGCCACCATGTGGTAGGGAAAGCTAGGAGAGGTGACTGGGGTAAGTGAGTGACTGGGCAACCGGGCAAACAGGTTGCATGGGTCACCACCATTTGGCGACCCATGCCAGATCACCGCTACCGGTTCACCCGAATAACTCACCTCCATACCAGAGGTGGTATTCAACTGGCTCACACCGGTTCACCTGAACTGGTGTGAACCAGTTGAATACCACCTCTGGTATGGAGGTGAGTCATATAAGCTTTACTGAGCCTAAGCATATTAACTTTTATACACTTATAAAATGTGAAATAATCATATTAACTAAGGTGATAAAAACAACTATCACTATTTGTGTGTACACCATGTCCCTTTCACATTTATTTGTACTGATGCTATGAGAGATATTTGTTCTTATTTTATATCCCATTTCTTTACTTGTTTTTTTCCTTCAATAACAGACAGAAGCTGTGATTGAGAAAGTATCAGGTCCTGCTACAAATACTTAATGTACCTGTGATGTGTGTATTTGTGTGTGTGTGTGTGTGTTTCTGTTTGTGCTCATGTCGTAGAGCTGTTCAGCGCTTCAGATTTAATGCCAAAAGGGAATATCAGGGCTGTTATAATAGCATCTTTATGCAAGCAGATCTGAAGCTCTGCAATGTATATGCTGTGTGCAAAAGTGTAGGAATCCCTGTTCGTGTGAGCTGTTCAATAAATCTCTAAGCAAACACAAGATAATACAACTAATAAGGGTGCAAAGTGAAGCATGACCTCTTTTTACAAATGCATTGATTTAAGCATAGTTATTTTAAGAGGCTTTTATGCTTTAGGAGAGAAGAGGTTCCACATATCATACATATGAGGAATGTTATCTGTTCTCAGACTTAATGAAGTTCTTTTTCTCTTCATTATTCTCCCTTTTGGATTGAAAAAGATATTTTAATTTTTTTAAAAATCCAGCTTTGAAAAATGCACCTATAGGAGATAACCAGGCTGAGCTGGAGGGAGGGGTCAAACACATCATGAGTCCCTTTGTGCCCACAAGAGATCTAAGTCCAGCCCACCATGAATGTCTTATCTACCTCCAAAGTGCTTTGCTCGTCAGTAGTTCAGATTCTTATAGATAGCTTAAACTTACAATAAATCTTTATACTCATTTGAATTGCCTGGATCTCCTGATTTCTCTGATGCTTGACAGCACCACTTCCTCCTCTATCCTATATATCAGTACATAACATATAGTTCCTAGTTAGTGGAATATGAATAGTATGTTAATTAACAGGATATTCACCAGATTAAAGACAAGCTTGCATAAGATAGCCTGAACATGCCTGGGATAAATCTATGTTTTTTTTGTGATTGTTGTATGTTGGCTGAAGTGTGTTTAAAATGATTAGTACCATTTTTACTATAAAAAGGAAATGTAGGTAGCATGACAACTATTAATTGTCTTATTAGAATGTATAATGTGAAAATGTCAATTTGTAAATGATGGGCAGGAAGTGATGTCCATGGCACGTGACAGATTATGGTTCAGAATGTAAGATGACATGGATGTTTGCAAGGGAATCAAATCATAAAAAGTACACCACAATGTTGCAATATAAAATGCTCTTGCATTGTGGCATTGCAGTTCATATGGGATGGAATATTTCATCATATGGATGAAAGCTCAGTGCTTCCGACATTTGCAAAGAAAAGTAAATGGTGAAGTTCATCAATTACTGAAAAAAAATGAATATTCTAAGTATCTGTAAGAGAAAAGGAAGATTATAATAGGCCTGAATAAAGATTGAGCAGAAAATTCTTCAGTTTCTTTACCTCTCTTTTGAAATACTGTAATCTTTAAAATAAATGTTGTAATATGAGTATTTCTCCCATTTTGGCTCTGAGGTACTTAATTGCCAGTTAAAGAGATTTTAGTTTTATACTGCCATTTTAGAATAAATTGAAGCTCCTACAAAATGATTTGCCCAAGGTGAGTTCACAGCTTAAGGAAGATTTGAAATGGAATTTTTCTCATTTATATATATTTAACTATTATACTTCACTTCTATGCTACTACACAATACAATTTTTAAAATAAGAAAAGATTGGATTTGGAATTCTCTCAAGTCAAGCCTGCTGGGCTTTGGGAGAGATGATTTTTCAATTTTGTTGTATGTGTGTTTGTGCTCATATTTCCTTTATTTGTTTCACAAACATCTCAGTAAAATTTTCAACAGAGTGTTTGTGAATGTGTGCCTAAGACAGGAAGTATAGGTTTGCATAAATAAATTATAGCCTTTACCCAATTGGTTAGTCAATAGTGCCAGTGGTCCAATTTGTATGGAAGCCTACATACAAGTTGAAACTTGCTTATATGTTTCACCAATGCAAATCTCAATTGTAACATAGTATATCCAAAGTCAGAATCAACATCATATATAATTTCAGGAATAAACCAGGACAGTTCCATTTTCTCTATATAAATATAGCATTGCTCCTGGCATATTGGTGTAGGGCAGGGGTGTCAAACTCATGTCATCACGGCAGTGTCATGTGACATATCTGGACTTCTTTCCCCTTTGCTAAACTGGGTGTGAGCGTGGCCGGTGCATGACGCATCCAGCCCACGGGCCAGGAGTTTGACAGCCCTGGTATAAGGAGATTTCATAGGCTAAAACTAGCCAATATTATTCACAGCCCTGTAACTTCCATTTAGTAGCTTTCATAATAAACAGGTAGAAGCAATTATTTCAATTTTGCCTTCCAGACCAACTTTACTGACCACAATAAAGAAGATTTAGTACCTGATGCCAAAACTATGGGCATTAGTTACAAATGTGCATGCATTAAAGGCCTCATCTGCAATGCTGACTTTACCTACAAATCCTGGGAGACTTAAAATATATTGCATCTCTTAGGGAGTTTGTAATAAAAATATTTATTAAATGTGCAGTGTAACGCTTTAATATTTTAAATATGAATAATCTTTGTGAAGGGGATCTGTAGCTGGTGTAAAGCCAGCAAGCAAATAGCAAACCATTTGTTCAGATATAACCACCGCCATTCATTTTCCACTGGAACATTCAATAGCTGAGGAAGGAAAAGGGCTCAGACAGAGTGCTTACCATTACTGGTAGGTTGAGATTTATTCTTCTGTTTACAGCACTCTAGTCTCATGCGATGAAATGTTAATTAGTTTTCTAACATTAAAAGATAGCAAGGATAACATTCATTTCAGCCTTTTTACAAACCGTTTCCTTACGCTCCATCTATGAAATGTATAAGTTAGCTTTCAGCAACTTTTCTTGACATTTCCCTGTGTCAAAAGCTTATTGATGGTGTGGAGGGGGGAGAGGGTAGAAGCTGCTGGAGAGGTTTGGCTCCCATCCTATTTCATTCCCACTACATTTGTCTTGTCTCAGTCTCTGAGGTGGCTGTATGTCTCATTTTGTCAGCTAGGAGTAAGTGCTCAGCTAGCATGTACTGTCTGCAAAAGTGTACAATTGTTTTCTTAATTGTGCAAGTGATAAAACGAAGTATAAATACTTTCTATTCAAACTAGTTCCCCATCCCCTATATTCACTATATGGAAGGCTTGTAGAATTAAGTCATTAGAACACAAAATGATTTTCTCATTTTTTAAAAAATACAGATATATGTAATCAAGACTCCCATTGTTCTGATGTTATTTTTTTCACAAATCAGACTTTGCTTTAGAAACTTGCAATAAATTTCTATTTATATATTGACAAATCCTTCTGTACACAACAAGGACAATTGTAACTGAACACTTAATTCTTTATTATCTGACAGTTTAGCCACACAGTGTAAAGTGGGCATCCCTTATGTGCATTCCATTAAGAGCAAAAAATGAGTGCAAAAAATCAGTATTATGATTTATTTTGCATTAAAAAAAGAATTTTCCTAAACTAAAAAAAAAGTGTTTTAAAGAAGAGTAGGAACTAAATATAAATGTCAGATTAAAAATATCTCGTGCTGACTTTTGGGATCAGCTAAAATGCATATGATGGGAAATTCTGCTTGCGTATGGAGAAGGAAAGAGAAGGGTTATTTAAAAAAAAAAAGCAGGAGGTGGTGATGGTGGACTAATAGTCTTGTCATAGTAAGAATCAATATTTAGCAAGTCCATCTCTGGTTGGTGATAGTGAAGCCAAACAATAAAATGCTCATAAATGGCTATGGTTTCATGTTGTGGTTGTTTTTTTAGTGCAGAAAAAGCTTTTTTAAAAAAACATAAAAAGTGTTAGGAGGTTGTACTTGTGTTAATGAGAAAACATTATCTCACAAAAAAGAGCTTAGTACTTTCATTTCCATTTATATAGTAGATTGATTAATACTTAGCTAATTGGCACATGCAAATAGGGATTAAATGAATTTGCTTTTCTTCACAACTCAACAAGTATAATTTAGATCCTTACTAAGATTTGGGCTTTATTATTTTTCCAAGGTAATCATCTTTCAGTCATTGGAAGTAAAATATCAAAGTGTTCTGCTAATTGTATCTTATTGTTTCTAAGAAATTGGACAATTAACCTTACCATAAATAAAATAGACAACCAGTGCACTTTAAATCTCTGAGCTACACTCTAGGTCTGAGAGTGCAATGGGGATAAATGAGGTTAAGAAAGTATATCAATAATATAATAATTGACAATTATATTAATATCTGGGTAAAATGATGTTTCCTACTTTACTATTTCTGAAAGTGGCTATCAGAAGCTGTATTTACAGAATGCCTATTTGAATGCAACATGTGAAAACATGAAGGACAGACTTAATGCTAGGATGTCAGTTCCATAGAGTAGCCTCAATATTACAGCAAGGAAATATGTTACAGCAAGTCCAACATCATTAATAAAAGCAGCATTGGATAAGTTTTTCAATTCAGTACTTTGGAGTGTACCAAGCTGCCTTTACTATTCAAACTGCTGCAATAAAAAGAGCATTTTAAAAAAAGAGAGTATGCAAATAAGATGAATGGGTAAAATATGGCAAGGGATGTTCAGCGTAAGCAAATGTGAAATGGTATATGTTTGCGGAAAGCTTAACTTCATTCAGCTGATAGACACCCAGCTGACAATGGCCAAATAGAAAAGCAATGTGGAGGCATGATAAATCATTCAATGAAATAGTTGAATACAGTGACTGTGATAAAGGCAAATTCCCTGATAGGGTCATCATTAGGAATGGGGTAGGGGTATGAAAGATTGTCAGCATTATAATATCTTCATTAAAAGTACCTTATAAACCCACTTGAATTAATGTGTGTATTCTAGACATAATATTTATGGTGCAAGAAAATAGAAAGAAAATTTAGAGAACACCTGAAAAATTCTCCACTGAAAAAAGAATTGTGTGTGTTATGTCTTTTTCTTTTTTCTTTTTAGAAGACATCTCCATAAGGGGGAAATATGAAGCAACATTTAAAACTATTATATAAAACTATATTTAAAATATTATATGGACAAAGAATGAAGTCTAACATTTCTGTGTCTTCCGAGTTGGAATATAAAAGCATAAGCAGTCTCTATTGGATTAGACTCCTGGCCCATCTAGTCAGCAATCTGCTGTCATAGTGGCCAACCAACTATAAAAGAAAGTCTTTATTGTGTAGTGGGCTTCAGTAGGCAAGAAGCAGACCAGCTACAACAGCATTTATTGACTCAAAACTGAAAATCCGGAACAGCAGGCAAAATGCCTGTAATTTATACTCTGGACCCACAGGTCCTTAACAAATCATAACACTTGAAAAAGCCCGCCCAAATATGAATGTTCTAAGTTTCTCTCCAAAACAGTTGGAGTTAACAGTTAGAGTCATCTAAGGTTAGTTCATTTTAGCAGGGCTTAACACAACTGTATATATTCAATACATAACACCCCTCCCCTGTAGGATAGTTCTTACCCCCAGTCTGTTCAATATTCATAGTCTTTGAGATAGGCTGGGGGCCCACCAAAGATGGTATTCAGCAGCTTCTGACCAGTTCTGGAGAACTGGTAGTGGAAATTTTGATAGTTCGGAGAACCAGCAACCACCTCTGACTGGAGATTTTACAGTATCCTTCCTCTGCCATGCCCATCATGCCACGCCCACAGAACCAGTAGTAAAAAAAACTTGAATCCCACCACTTGGGTGCACAGATCCTGGTGGATCGCCACAATGTTGCTGGAAAGTCCTGTTTAAGTGGAGCATTATCCATCTCCAATTGGACAGAGTCTTCATAGGTGTTTTGGCCACCCATGAGTGGTGGAAGCTCTACTGCCCTTGGTACCTCCATTTCTCCAGAGGCGGCCACAGGTGGTGTAGGCAAATTCAAAAGAAAACAGTTCTCTAGTGGAACTGATAAAGATCATCATCCGGGACTGGCTCAGCCTGTCGACACTATAGCTGATCAATGTGGCGTTTGACTGTATGTTCATTCCCCAAAATAACCTTGTATGACAAGGAGCCCATTACCTTAGTTACCCTAGTTGCCACCCAAGGTGCCCCACTCCCATAGTTTCTGGCCCAGACCAATTCACCTGGCTGTAAGTTTGGCAGGGCTTAGCACAACTATATATATTCAATACATAACAGTCTTCATCTGAATAACTTTCCAAAATAGCCATGCTGCCATCAAGGTTAATAGCCACTGATCCCCATGATGTTCTCTTTTGAAGCCAGCCAAACTGGTAGTCGGCAAGGGAAAAGCAATTTAAATTGTTTAAGAATACAGTAATTAATGAAACCACTGCTGAGAAATTAATTTAGTGTGTGAACATGTTCCTAAAACTGAATTGAAAAATATGGCTATAATATATAATCTAATTTGAGGATATTTTTTTCTTTTTTCCCATAGGTTTATGTTACTTGATGAAGAATTGTGGAAGAATTGTAGAGAATTTGATATATTTTTATGTGTTAGCTTATTTTAATAAAGATATTATCCAACAGTGATTTTTTTTTCCTTCGTAGATCCACATGACTACTTTTCCTCCCCTTCATTGCATCATAATGCTAGAACTCAGAATTATCCACTAAAGTTGAATGGTGAAAGATCAAGGACAGATAAGTCATTGTGCATGGCATTCCTTCTTCTGATGTTGTCGTTACTTCAGCTGTCCTGTGAGGCAGACTAAACTGTAATATACAGTACCTCCTGGTCCAAGTTAGTAGTGAGTTCCAAAGCTGAAGTTGAATATGAACCTGACCTCCCCAGCCATATTTAAGCTCACTCCTTCAAAGGAAAAGAAAATTTTCAAAAAATTCTCATGGGTGAAATGGAATCCTTGCAAAAAAGGATTTTTGCAAAATGTTCTTTTTCCCATTGTGTATTCAGTTCTCCAGTGCTTATGCTCTGATTTCTAAAGTTAAAATCCAAAGGAAACACTAATGAGGAAGTCATCCCATTGGGTTTTGTCCTCAGAACTACAGCAAAGCTCTGCCTTTGAGAAGTTATTTTAAAACATTTCCTTTCTCTGGAGAAGTTTGGATATCTCATCCTGTCAATTTATCTAGATATTAATTCAATGAATGACTTCAATAGAACACAGAGAATATTGTGTTCTGTTGAAAAACCTTTATTGGCATTTGGTTGTCCACTGAGAAAAATATAATGCTAAATTAATAGGCATTGGTTGTCTCTATCAAACTTCTTCACATGTTCTTAAATAGATTAAATAGATGTAGCAAAACTCAATAAATAACCAAGTCTGATATAATTACTCCTTGGTGACTGTTAACATTATTTCTGGTTCTGCTTCTTTGTAAATTGAAAGACGGAACTAATCTTTAACTGGGACAAACAAAGGAATGTCATTTCACAGGCACAATTCTTAAATGTTGGGACAGAAACCCAATCCCTAAATAAAGCTAAACAGATAGTCTGATAAGTCATGCTCTCTTAAACCTACTCACAATGTATGTCTTTTTTTCTATACTTTTTTGAGTCTCATAAATGTGCTTCAGCTTTCATTAATTGGACAATAAATTAGGATGAATAAACGGTTAGATAAATAACTTGCTGGAAGCTATTGAGGTCATTAACCATATGACAGGGTTCATAACCTTTTCCCACTATCATTGAGAGTACATTAATAAAATATTTTTATTATCTCATGCTAAGGAGATTTTTAAAAACTCAAGGATTCTGAATAGTAAGTCAAAGGTGAGCATTTTCTACATGTGCATTCAAGCATATTATTGCATCCAGTTCTCATTTAAATATAATAAATAATACTGACTTTTACATTTCTATGAATTATTTCTAATTAGTTAATTTATTAACAGAAAATATGGTATAAATAAACCCACTGAAACAGAGAAAATGTTATCCATTTAGTTTTCATGCTAAACAAACCAGAGAAGAAAGACAGTAAAATTATATATACAATCCATCCAAAAGTATTACTTCAATGACAAAAAAATTAAGAAACAAAAAATGATTATTTGTTTTCTATATACAGCAATTAACCAGAATACCATTTCACAAGTTGTTAAAAACCCAGCTTTCCTGTAGTTACATCTACTTTATCTAACATGTGTCACTGTTTCTGCAATCTGATCTGCCTGATAAGGAATATTTAGCCACTAGTCCAATCCATCTGGAATTTAGGGAAATCTGCACTATGTCCTACATTAGAGGTGTCAAACTCAAGGCCCACAGGTTGGATTCAGCCTGTGGGGTGCTTAGATCTGACCTGCAGGGCCAGCCTGGAAACAACAAAGGACTGACCCACAGTGCCTCTGCCAATGAAACTGGAACTGAAAGAGGAAAGACCAAAAAAAAAAAAAGAAGAAGAAGGGAAGATGGGAAGAGAGCAAGGAGAGAAAAATAAGGAAAAGAAGAAGAAGGAGAAGGAAGAGGGAAGGAAAAAGAAAAGGAAGGA
>AZIM01001619.1:115643-127490 GCA_000516915.1 Ophiophagus hannah
ATGAAATTGAGTTTGACACCTCTGTCCTATATAAAAAAGTTGGCAAAGTAGATTATACTTTTGTTCCAAAGTAATTCAGCCAAAATAATGAGCCTTGTTTCAAAACTTTAAAATCCTTTGTTCAATGCTAAGTAATGTTTATTTATCATACCTGCTCTGTTTTTTGTACATGGAAAGCCAGTGTAAAGCTGTCTCCTTTCTTCCTAGAGGGAGAACATAACAAGCATTTACTTGGACTTTTGATGTGCTAATGTCAACTTGCTTACTAAGGTAGGATTAGCAAATTGGACTGTGTAGTTATTTGGATTTAAAGGAAAAGGTGATTTGGAGCATCCAGGCAACTCCTTGATGAAGCTGTGTCTTTTTCTCTCTCACATGGATGCCATCATGCATTTTTGATTTAAGGAGGTTATGACAAGTGCAATATCAGGGCCCCAACATACTCTGAATCATCTTTTCGCCTTTAAATATGGATCACTGCACAGCTTTATTAGTTAGTTGCCTGTTTGGGAATCAAGCAGGAATTGTTTTGTTTATGTACTACACACGATTGACATTTTCTCTCAGTATTAGCCTTTTACCATCCTGATAGCATTAGCATCACGAAGTTATCATTGAAGTAAAACATGTGCTTACAAATGTTTTCAGCACAAGTATAGTTGTATGATTCTCAAAGACAATTTATTGCAGCTAGAGAGAGAACAATCTATATGACAGAGGAAGTTGTCATTATCTGATTAGCTTTTATTGTTAACAATTTGGTACCCTGTGAATGCAATCAATAAATAGAGTATCCTAGGGAGCAACCTGAGGCACAAGGGTATTGATTTTGCATTGGTTTACCTGTCTAGATGTCAAATTCATAGATCTGTTCTTTCTCTAGGAACTAGTAATGCTCCTGACAATTTGCATGTTTTGAATAACTGATTCTTTATATAACAGCTTCATATAATGGATGATGGGGATTCAGATGGTTGTGAACTACAGAAGTATGGTTATTTTGCGGTAGCTGCTGATAACAAAGCTTCAAACTTCTTCACACTTTAAAGACCGACAGATTTAGCAAGGAATACATTTCTAAGCACTCAGATCACCTTGTATAAACTACATAAGTTCTGGATAATTAAAAATTCCATTTTTAGTTTATTCTAATATTTCTCATTTTGAGAAACTATATGCTGTTCATAAATCTGTCTTACAGTGGAAATACCTTGACACCAATATGAAACAAAGGGTAGTTTTTTCAGTTTGTTTATTAAAAATAGTGCATTATCTCAACATTATTATTTGAATAAATTTCAAATATCTTTTCAGGGATTTATTCCTTCATATTTCAGTCACAGGTGAAACATGGCCTAAGGCTAATGGAGTGGTCACTGTACTGAAAGCATCTCTAAAAATCTTTTTTAATATTAAACATTATTTCCTTCTATTAAATAGATTATTTTTATCTTAATGGAACCTACGCATGATTACAAATATAAGTTGTTATATCCATTTAAATGGGTTTATGTGGATGAATTTTTTAAAATTGCAAAGAGAATTAAGAAGAGAATATAGGGTGTGTGTGTGTGTGTGTGTGTGTATTCCCTTACAAATTATGTAAATGGTGGAATGATAAAAAAACTGGAGCAACATGAGAAATGTTTAGTCAATGATACTGTTGTAAACTAAATTTAGTTGGATTTTCTTTAATTAACACTTATATGCACCATTTTTATTATTATTATTTTTGCACTGTGCAAAATACTGCTTACCCTGAAAGAGAATAATGTGTTAGGTATCATTTATATTTAGCTTTGGGGGTGGGATGCAGGTGTGGGATCCAACAGAGTTAACTACCGGTTCAGTGATTTACGATGTGCTTCCCTGCACGCTGCGCATGCGCATGTAAATCTTCATCAGCTTCCTGCCTGGACAGCTGAGCAGCACTGCGTGCAGGGAAACAGCGTTTGAAAAACCACTTTTTTCCTCCTTTTTCAACCACAGCTGTGCCTCGCATGGCAGTTGAAGTTGAAAAAGCAGGAAATAAAGGTCAGGTAAGAGCCCGGGAGGGCGGGTGGGCCAAANGGGCGGGTGGGCCAACACAGCAGCAGACATCGAACCAGTTCTATGTCTGCTGCTCTTCAGAGCTACCGGTTCTACAGAACCAGACAGAACCGGTAGAATCCCACCCCTGGTGGGATGGAAGAAACTGGTTAAGAAATGAATTGACTTTATGTAAGTTCATTGCTTACAGCTTACATTGCTTTTCTAGTTCATTGCTTTTAATTTAATGTAATGGAGCCATGGTAGCACAGTGGTTAGAATGCAGTATTGCAGGCTAATTCAGCTCACCTCACCAGGTTCAAGGTTGACTCATCCTTTCATCCTTCCATGATTGATAAAATGAGGACCCAGATTGTTAGGAGCAATACACTGTCTCTGTAAACCATTTAGAGAGGCTGTAAAACACTATGAAGCAGTATATAAGTCTAACTGCTATTGCTATTGCTAATGTATACTTTGAAATTATTATCTACTACACTTTTCACTATTCACTGAATGCATTATATATGTTCCATGACTGATAAATTAATGTCAGCTTAAAATAAATTGTTCAAAATAACTTTTTATAATCATCTTGAAATTTAAATAAACTTTTTATAATTGCTATTTTCCTTTTCCATATTATAAGTTTATTCTCTTCCTCACACTGTTAATTTTTATAATTTTCAGAAAATCTTAGACTATCATGGAAAATATTCAGAAGATAAAGCATCTGATCTGACCACAACTTCCTGGCATAGAATTCTAGTAATCTGTGCATTAATTTCTCAAGCAAAGTCTCCACCTTATAGACTCTTCTTAAAACAGCAATAAAGCCGTAACTATGGAGCATTCTTTTTATAATTTCAGTTTGTTTTGTATAATTTAATAGAAAACAGTGAAGGAAACCACAAAAAGTACATTAGTTTTATTTTTATGGTTCCCAGCCTTTATAATGGATTTTTGGTACATATACAAAACAGATAAATTAATTCTCTCAAACTGTCATTTTTTTTAATGCTGTGTAAGCAAGTCTGAAAGTGAACTATCTTTTTGCTGTGTAGCATTTCTGGATTTTGTTTGTCAGTAATTTTATTGGAACTTGAATTGTTCCCTGGGTCATAGTGTAATAATTAAATCACTACATCAGAATGAGTTTTCTTAACTATTTGGAAACTGAGGAAAAGACCAGATATTCTGATATTAAAAGGGAAGTGGCCTTTGGATGTCTATGTGTCTGGGAGAAAAGAACTTTGTTTTTTAGACAAAGACTGCTCTTCTAATCTTTGGTCCTGGTGAATGTCTGTATTTGTGGGAATTTTGTTTTTTCATTTATTTGGCTGTTCAAACTTATGTATGTCTAGAAAAGGTGTTATTTATACTTACTAGGGCAGTGGTTCTCAACCTGGGGTCCGTGGACTCCTAGTGGGGTGTAATGTCATCACATAAGGTCTGTGAAGAAATGTTATGTTTTAAGTTTTGGTGGGCCATGTCCATGGTCCGTGGCCACAAAAGTATTTAAAGGAGTCCACGGTGAAGAAAAGGTTGAGAACCACTGTACTAGAGTATAGGGTACAGTCCCCAGCCTTAAAAAAATATTTAAGGCTTAGCAAAATGGCATGTAGAAAGAATCTGGTCTTCAGCTCTTCCTCCAAATCTGGTAAGTTCTTTACAAGTTCAATAGAAAAAATGCTATTGTACCACTGTATGTTTTAAAAGAATATCTATCATAGATTACTCCTCACAATAGTTTTGATCCTCTCTGTTGACTTACTCAGCATTTTTAAAATAATTTTTTATTAAAGGGAGAGATTTTTAAGAAGATAAAAACAACTTTTTAAAAAGAAAATAGAGAAGAACAAAGATGATTAGGGGCCAGGAAGCTAAAGCATATAAAGAAACTGGGTATGTAGTCTAACAAAGACAAGGGCATGATAGCAATAGCAATAGCACTTCGACTTTTGTACCACAGTGCTTTTTACAGCCATCTCTAAGCGGTTTACAGAGTCAGCATATTGCCCCCAACAGTCTGGGCCCTCATTTTACCCTCCTCAGAAGGATGGAAGGCTGAGTTAATTTTGAGCCTGGTGAGATTTGAATTGTCAAATTGCAGCAGCCGGCAGGCAGCAGAAGTAGCTTGCAGTACTGCATTCTAACCACTGCACCACCATGGCTCTTGTCTACACATGATAGTAGACTTCTAATATTTGAGGACTGTTACACAGAAGAGGAGATCTGTATAATCAGTTATTCAAAACATAAATATTATTTAATTTACATTTTAATCAATTATATCATTTATAGTATAGTAAGTGTGAATAATATTACCATCTGGTTAAAGTAGGCTGATGGGGAAACAGAACATAGAATAATAGAGTTGGAAGGGACCTTGGAGGTCTTTGAGTCCAACCCTCTACTCAAAGCCCTATCTCAGGGGTCCTTAAACTACCACCCGCAGGCCAGGTATGGCCCATTGAAGCCATTAATCCAGCCTGCGCAGGACCATGAGGCTGCCCCACCCACCCTCTGGCTCCCACTCTTTGGATGAGCACAGGACTTACCTTTGTGAGCCCCGCAAGATGGAACTGGAAGGTAAGGCAGAATGCTACTAGAAGCAGATATGCTTCTGGAGGCCAGAGAGTCCAAAAGTAGAGCAGGTGGAGCCCTCCTAGGGACTCCGCACAGCCGGCAGAGTGCTGCAGCAGGACTGGACTGGAGGAGGGCCGCCTACTCGTCCATCCACCAACCTGACTAGTCTTCAAGTTTCAAGTGAAAGAGATCTGTTACTTTTGGGGAGACCGCAGGATTGCTCCGCCTCCCTGCTGGCCAGCTGGTCTTCAGCATGCAGCTTGTCAGCCTTCGGATGTCAGATTCCTACCACCCAGCACCAGTTCTGGGGTTCCTATCCCCCCCCAGGGGACAGAGAGAGACAGAGAGGGAGAGGGAGGAAAAAGAGGGGGAGGAAGAGAGAGAGAGAGAGAGAGACTTGCTGATTATAAGCTCCTTAGGGCTGAGGAATTGCTGCAAAACTGAGTTTCCTGAAGTGGACTACTAGACTCCTAAGCAACTTTAAAAACAATCTAGTAAAAAGAAAAGTCAACCAAAAGAGCAACATGCAAACAAAAGCAAATAAAACACCCCCAGGAGCAAAACAAATTAAAGTTTAATTTGTGTGTACTGTTTAATTGACTGCTAAATTGGCCATGCCCACCCAGTCACATACCACCTAGCCATGACCACCCAACAGTCTGAGGTACCGTGAGTTGGCCCCCTGTTTAAAAAGTCTGAGGACCCCTGCCCCATATCATTTCAGGCAAATGGTTGTCCAGTCTCTTTTTGAAAGCCTTCATTGATCACAACTTCTAAAGGCAAACTATTCCATTGGTTAATAGTTGTAGAAAGTGACTAGATCCCACAGCCTGTCACATCTGCTGAACCCCTTCTCTTTCCCCTTTCATTATGCCCCTTTTTTCTTCCTCTGTCATATCTGACACAAGATGAAAGGTGACAGAGCAAACCCAGTGCCTCTGGGTTGGAATTCTTATATGTTAGCACAGGACAAATACACAGCCTATTAATTTTGTATAGGTTCTTACGAATGTCTTGGAATGAAAAATAGCTTGCAATTTAAAGTAAATACATGATATACCAGTGAAAATAAGGGATCGTTTTAGCATATTTTTGGTTCAGTTGCCAAGTAGCCAATGGCCATGGAACAAGTGCCAGTATAATAAATAGTGTATAGTCACCAGGAATTTCTCATCAAATTCAGTTCTAGGGTTGAAATGGGTTTCCAAAGCAAGCTTTTCAGTGATATTTTCTCCCTTGGTTTTATTAAACAAATTATATTGTTCTGGCACTCACAAACACGAACTCACAAACTATGGTTTGTAAACCACAATAGCTGTCTTTCTATGTTACATTAAAATTAAACCAAACAAGCCACTTTATTGTTTAGTGGGCTATGTACATTCAGTCAATATGAATATTCATTTAATTTTTCAATAGTAATTCAACCAATTTGGATTGTCTGGATCTGTAATCCCAACACTGTTATATCTCAACACTGGTATATATTCAAATTCATTTATTAGTATCACGGAACTGAAATATTAGAGGACAGCTCATTGGGCAATTACACCTGGAATTATTTTTCATTTCATATTGTTTTACATTACCATTGGTCATACCTAGTCATTTTTTTTTTAAAAAAAAGCCTAAATAGCTTTTTTTAAAAAATATATCATTGCCATGAATATATCTATTTAAAATTAACAGAGAATATATTCTCTATTTTAGATACTAGTGATTAACAACAGAGGATGAATGTTGACTAATCACTACTAGAAGCATAGTTTTGTCAGACACAGATGTGGCTATAAGCACCCAGAAATTTAGATGAATATGGTTTACATTTATTATTCCTAGTAATTCTGGAATGATAGACATATCAAATAATTGAGAGTCTTTGAATGGCTGGGAGTGATGTTACAGAATATATACCCACTCATATTTGAAATGTATAATACCTTTCATGCCATGTAGAAAAGATTTAGGCTTACTTTTCTTCCATACTTTCATTTGGTAGTTGAAGAAACTGTATGTTTGCATTTTCTGCATTCATGCTCTTCTCTTTAGGTAATTCCCATAAGTTATTTCCTTTTTAAAAACTTCTATTTCCTTCATAATGAGATTCCCTTATCTCAGAATTCTCAGTATTGGACATGCTGGCTGGAAAATTCAAATGGCATCTATATATTCAAATGGCATCTAGATTGTGGGAGGTTCTGTTAGACTAAAATTTTAATTTAATCTAACGTTAAATCTAATTTTGAAAGCTTTCAGAAAGATGTTCTCAGTGCTCCTCCAAATTCAGTCATCTTTTACCCACCATTATTATTGTTATAATACATTTTCTCGCTTCTCAAAAGTGTACAAATGTTAAGATTATTGCTCTTTTTCCTTGTCCTGGCATTGGCAACCAAGATGAATGAACAACAGCAATACAGAGAAACACCAGGTACAGATTGGTATTGCAGCCAATATTTAAGCCATAAACAAATGCCCAGTGATGCTAAACCCTTGCCCTAGCTTTGAGAAGGCAGTCCTTATGCTCTGACAGAATGTACTTTCATAATTCATAACCCTAAAATACATTCGTGCAATTACTTTGTAAAAGAGGCCAAAATATGTTTGATGGATAAAGCCAATGAAATGAAGCATATGGTGCTGTTGTAAAGTGTTCTGCCATGAGATAGCTACACAAAACTTACAAACAGAGCTATGCAAAGAGGAATGACCCTCTTTGCTAAAGTGATATTTTTCAAAGACAATGAGTTTGTTTTGAAGGAAGAAAACTATTACAAAAAGCTATCCATTGTAATTTGTAGAACAGTCTCGAATGTGACATGCTTTATAAACAAAAGAAATTAGTGCAAACTTCTCTCTTTCATTGACGCCATTGCCCATGAAGGTTAATATAGTTATACTAAGTCCATTATTTTTGAACATAGTAATGGAAAATGTCCTATTTAATAAAGTGGGCATCAACATCCTGAAGAGGTTCCACAGCTATCTGTCTTCTATCTTTAATTTTAATTAACAAAACAAATGGACAATAAATTTAAAGCAAAGAATCAACATTAATCTCTAAATCAAAGGGTTTTACATCAGGATTACAATTAATCACATGCATGAAATACCTTATTTAATAGGGTGATGCCCTTGGTTACTTTGTTTAATCACTAAAACAATTCAATTTCCAAAATTAGAATTTGGATCCATTCCAAATATATCCCATTAAGATGATCAATTTGGTAACTACAGTGACAGAAACCCTTTGAAAAAGAAATTGCAGGCTTCATCTTCCCCTGAACCAGACAACCATGCACAGAAGTATTTATGCCACCAGACACCTTATGCTTCATAAGACTTAGAGCTAAGTCACAAACATTATGGGATAATTACTTTCAAAGATTGCTTTTTAGGCACTAAGACATAGAGTGAAAATAATGTTAGTACTTTTGTAAGGCCGTCTCTATATTCAGGATGAGTTCCTAAAGATACTATCTTATAAAGGTGATACTACCACTTTCCAAGTTGCAAGATTACTGCATTCAGTTTAACTACAGAATGTGACCATATGAAATTTGGACATTTTTCTCTTTCACAGGAGAAGAAGCAGTACATTTGAAAACAGACTTTAGCATAGTATTCAAAGCTATGTGCTGCCTCAGGTACTAGATTTCCCAGTGTTACTAATTATACAAAATGAAATTCAACAGTAACATGTAAAGTCATTATGTGTTTTTAGTGTTTAAAACATAATAGGAAGGGGAAGATCTCAGCCACAGATTCTATTGCATTACTTGCACAGCAAATAATTATAAGGACCATAATCAGGTCTGTCCCTCAGGAAGTATGAATGGAAATGAACTGTATTTTTAAAAAAAATAGGCAAGCAAATGATCTCTTAAGCATCTATTCCTATGGACAGCCTTTGGCTCTGGAAAAATGTTGCCTATGAAAAAGAAAGAAGATGTTCTGACGTAAAAATGTTATAAGAGCTATGGTGGTGCAGTGGTCAAAATGTAGTATTGCAGGCTAACTCTGCCAACTACCAGAAGTCCAATCCTGATTGGCTCAGGGTTGATTCAGCCTACCATCCTTCTGAGATTTGTAAAATGAGGACCCAGATTGTTTGGGCAATATGCTGATTCTGTAAACCACTTATAGAGGGCTATAAAGCACTATGAAGCAGTATATAAATCTTATCACTATTGCTATATCCTACTTGCAGATTCCATTTCAGATGGTAAAGAATATTAATTTATCTGCTGTACTTTGGAGCTATTGACTTCATTCCATACTGCAGATTAAGAACTGGAGGCAAGTTTGATATAAAATTGACCAATCACAATCATAATTAGATAGCCTATTGTGTGGCAGCAACAACAACATAAAAGTAATCTCTTTTACCATCATTGTGTTTTTAGATGCTTCAGTACAGCCCAATTTTGTTCTAGACATTTAAGTTTGCAAAATTGCATATACTGTAGTATCCCTCTTGTGTCACTTTTTAATTGCCTTTCTTCAGTATTAAAATATCAAGACAAACATCCTCCAAATGCTAAACAGTTTTCTTCAGTAAGAAAACTAACTTTCCCCTCTAATAATTTGGGATGCACCCCTTTTTAAACATTTTCCAAATGTTAAATGTTTTAACATCATTTTGTAGCTGTAGGAAGCCTGGTAAAAAGCTATATTTCATATTTGGGTAAGAAAGCAAAACAGAGTAAGGTAATAAAGCTGAAGAGTCATAGTCACATCCAACATGTCAAATGAGTGGGCTGGGTTTTTGGGTTTGCTTTTTAGTTTTATCAGTTTTGGAAGAGGGTGGAGTGAAAGTGCAGCTCGCTTTGTGTTTGTACCTGTGTAAACTACTGCACCCATAGCAAATCACAATGAGACTGAATGACAGCATGTGAGATGACATTAAACAAGTGCTACTATTTGTATCTCAGTGTCTGACATTAATATGTAAGTTGCAGCATGTGTAACATGACATTGTAATAAACATCATTCATCTCCCCTGGTCCTCTGGGGAATCCCTGTGCAAATAAATCTTATTTGGGATGTTACACTACAGTTTTCATGGATCTTTCTTTTCAAAATAGTGGAAAGCATTGCCCATCAATTTTTAGCAATCACCCCAATTAATTTTAAAGAGGACTTTAAAAATTATAAAAACAAGTGTCACGGGTAAGCTGATTACTCACTGCTAGTCTACATCAGTGTCAAACTTGCGTTATCACAGTGGTGTCACGTCACATATCGTGACTTTGCTAAACCAGGCATGGGCATGGCCAGCGCATGACTCATCCAGCTCATGGGCCACGAGTTTGTCAGCCCTTATCTACATCATCATACAAAAATGGGATAATTTTTCTAAACAATTCCCTGTTTTGGATATGGAAAATATGCTGTAAAGTTAAAATGATTCTATTTAAGTATTGACTTGAGCATACTCAATATACTTGGTACATATGATGTGTTTCATGAACAAAACTCATCTAATAGATACAGGAAGCAGAAATTTTGTGGTATCATGTGCAGGGCAAAAAGTCATAGAAAGGGGGCAACTCATGATTAGGAAATTCTTCTGAAGTCTCAGATGGCTTTCACAACTGTGTTTCTCTTTGCATTCCTTGTTCTTTGGCTAGGTAAAGACATAAGCCCATAATTTAGAAGAATAGTTCATCTCCTTCCCAAAGGAACATTTCAGCGCTGAAAGAGAGCTATAAAAATATACCAGGTCTTGGTGCTAATATGCAAGTATTTCCTCACCAAATAGAGCAAGCAGATGATCTTCCCCTCACAACATATGGTACTTATACCTTGCTGATTATGTCAAAATTTATTAGCTAAGAATCATAAGTCTTTTAGAGGAAGGGACACAGGTGTCTGCAATTAATATTGCTCATCCCCACTAGAGGAATGTAATTTAATTCTGAATGTCTTTATCGTAAAGAAAGGTTCTTCGTGTAAATAAATAAATAACTCACAAATTATGTTATTAGAAAGAGTCAGCCTTAGAGAGACTTGTAATAATGCTTCTTGTTTTCTTTCCATAGTAAAAGATAATTGGAGCCAAATGAATAAAAACAATGCAGCAAGGGCAAACAGGAAAATCCCAGTCCTTTAAGAAACTCAAATAAATTAAACTAATCACTGTGGATGAAGAATACAATGTGTTCAATTAATCTAAATGGGATAACGGTCAACTGCAAAATCCACTGAAGCAGCGATGAGATCTGGGGGGTGGATAACAGATGTCCTTTTCAAGTTGTGTAAGTACAACAGCCTGGTAAACTAAACTAAGTGAAAGAAAAGAGGGAAAACACAGAACCTGAAGGTTGCATCATGGAACAGCAAAAAGAATATAGGCATTCTTATGCCTTCTGTATTTTACAATAGTTACAAACAGCCAATTATCTTTTGTTCCTTTTTAAAATTATATTATATGATTCCTTTCTTCTCATATTCAATCCTTTTTCATCAGCAAATTCATAAATCAACAGTTCATTTTATTCTCATTTTGTTTTTTTGTTTTTTTCAAATAATGAAATAGCTTTTTTTCTTTAATGTGCATTATTTGCTCCATTTATATTCCACATTATGCATTTAAAATAATAATAGCAATAGCACTTAAATCAGGGCTGTCAAACTTGTGGCCCATGGGTGGGATGCATCATGTGTTGGCTATGTCAACGTCAAGTTTGGCGAAGGGGAAAAAAGTTGTCATATGTCATGTGACGATGCTGTGATGATGTGAGTTTGACACCTTAGACTTATATACCTCTTCACAGAAACAGATGTAATGGCTTAACAGAGTTGGAAGGGATCTTGTAGGTCATCTAGTCCAACCCCTGCCCAAGCATGAGACCTTATATCAATGATGGTGAACCTTTTGGGCACCAATTGCTGAAAGAGTGCATGCGCACGTGCACGCGAAAATGCAATGCGCACATGTGTCTTGCACATTCACACATGCCCCTGTACATGTGCCCCGTCCCCATTCATGCACCCCATCCCCGTGTATGTGCCCCCCACCTCCCTGTGTATGCGCCCTGCCCCCTGTGCATGCATACCCCATGTGCGGCAGAAGCCCAAAGACCAACTGGCTGGCAGGAGACATGCATGCAAGCACAGTGGAGATGAGCTGGGGCGATGGTGCGCATGCCCACTGAGAGGGCTCTGCATGCCACCTGTGGTGCAGGCTCACCACCATGGCCCTACATCATTTCTGACAAATGGCAG
>AZIM01001619.1:128743-139033 GCA_000516915.1 Ophiophagus hannah
TTTCCCAGATGTGCCAATATGACTTCTTCAATAAATTCCTACTTGGATGAACTTCGTTTCTCAGTGCTGAATGAAATGGGGAGTTTCATTCGAATGCTGACATCTTCACTCATTTGTATAAATAAATTGTTCAAATTTTTTATTCATCTTTTCCTCCATATTTGCAATGCTTTCTTCTATTCTCCTTTCAAGGGTAGCTAAATCTCTTAACACATTCAGTTGGTGATGCTGTCACTATCTTTCCTAATTCTGTCAGTATCTTTCCTAATTCTTCAAATATCCTTTGTAATATCTCTGGAATAATCTCTTTTTCTGTGATTTGCTTTCAAAACAATTATTTCCTTCCTTCTATGGTTTTCGCTGCTTCCTAGTAGCAACCACTTCTATTTTTAAATTTATAATCCAGAAAGGACAGGTTAAAAAAAATAAAAGAAAGTTCTTTCCTTTCTTTCTTTTTTTCTTCCTCTGTATCCTTATCTCAGTAATATCATTCAGCACCTTATAGCTCTATGGTTACATCATCTTTCATAGCTTTCTTTCTTTTTTTGTTTTGTTTAATGAAACCAACCAAATTTATATAGTCCTCATTTCTACAGAAATATGTGTTATTTATTTATTTAATTTAATCATACTAAACTAAGAAAGTTTAAAATGGATTAAGGGAATAATTTGATTGATCCCTTAATCAATTTTAAATGTTATTAATTAAAACCCTTGACTAGCTTTTATCATTTAATTATTTTTAAAGCCTTGCATTATTTCTTCTTTTTACTTTAATCCAGGTCAAAGAATCACCCATCAGGTAATTTAATTGCTCTGCTGATCAGAAGATCTCCATCTCATTTAAAATTTATAATCCAGCTAGGCACTAGAAAGTGGAGTTTTGGGTAAATCCAAAATGCAGGTTTTGCATAAGACTGTGAGCTTGATATTTTTTTCCATGGCACTTGTTTATCTACTCTCGGGGTATCCATTGAGTCCTTCCAGATCTGAGGGTTTCCTGATTATGTTGCCCCCTGCAACATAAGTGGGAAAGCTCCTGGCTTCTCCTTGTCAAGAGAAGCTCTGCTGGCCCAAGTTGGGGCCCAGTCACCAGTCTCCACCCCAGCAGCTTCTCCACTG
The DNA here is from genome assembly GCA_000516915.1 of Ophiophagus hannah. Taxonomy (NCBI): domain Eukaryota; kingdom Metazoa; phylum Chordata; class Lepidosauria; order Squamata; family Elapidae; genus Ophiophagus; species Ophiophagus hannah. The sequence continues at coordinate 129,866 of AZIM01001619.1, forward strand.
TTCAGAGGTGAGTTAATCTACCATTTCCACCTGCCTGAAGTCCCTGACTTTTCTTATTTCTTGAGTTTCCTATTGATTGTATGTTATTTCTACAAAAAAGAACTGATGAAAAATTCTAAAACCACTTACTCTTTTCCTCTCTGTCCCTCTCTTCAAAGATGGATGAAACTTGCATTATAACAAATTCATCCTCTGTTTCTGATATAGCCCAACAGCCTCCCTGCTAGCACTTCAATCAACCCAACTAGTGGCAGGGGGAAACATAATGTATTTTTGCAGGGATAATACACTTTCAAGATCTTCACAGACATAGGCTTGCTACAATTTTATTTGCACATATATTTTTCTGCAAGCATTTGACACAATGGTAAACAGAATGCTTTGCCAGTTCTCATTGCATATACTTGTTTCAAAAATTGGTCTTTCTTTGCAACTGCTGTATAGCAACCTATCAGAAAAATATGCAAACCAATAAATGCACAATAAGTACAGTAAGACATGTACTGTAGGGCAGGACCCTCACCATTTATTTGCTGTAAAGGGATCTTTGGAATCTCAAGTTGTACAGCTTGAAACAAAATGAGCCTTAATAAATGGACATCCTCTGCACTTAGTGATAGGCTAAATAGGACAGAGGGATAATTGGCTAAAGGTGCTGTCCACTAGTTCCAGATACAGAAGCACATAAACATCATCATGCTAAAAGTGTGTGAGATTCACAGCAGGAAAGGCAATATGGAGATATAGTGGGTGGCTTTGACATGCACTGAGAAATGGATAGTCTAATGTTGCAGTAGATATCTTTATGAGCAGGCCCTTCCTGGAAACTTTTCTTCAAATAAGAACTAAAAAGACTGTAGTACAATTGAGAAATGAGTAACAGAATCAAACTTTCCCAGCTGCATTAGAACAAATATGTAGCCTGCTGAGTTTATCCCTGCCTTAAATAATGGAGGCATAATCTTTGTTGTTGTTTTTAAAAGTAGGCTTTTTCTAATATATTATTTTTCAGAATGTTAGACAATATGCCCATCATTGCCAGCCAATGTATAGTTGTGCACATATATAGAAAATCATGTCACAGGTTTCAAAAGAAAACATAGAAGTCTGAATGCAGGAATCCATGCATTAGCATGTTATTAGGAACATGGGTAGCATAAAATGAACCATCTCAGTTTTATAATTCATGTCAGGTATGCTTTTTAAACAATATATCTGATTTCAATAGGAATTGGTACACATTTTTTGTTTAATTTGTGGGTTACTGCTTATTTTTAATTTTTATTACAATAATATATTTTTAAAGAATACAAAACTTTGCCCTCTGTTAAGCCCTAGCAGTGGCTCACAATAAAGTTAAGTTCTCAAAGATTGTTATTAGCCAGGTTACAGCAAAGAAAAAAAAATTAGATTATAGAATTTTGGAAACTGGATATGTTACCTTAGCACCATTAGGATGTTAAGTTTGTAGATCATTACCCATTTGGAAGATGCAACAGGAATGTGCATCTTCTGAAGTACTTTGGAAGCATCCATTCCTATTCCCGAGCTCAGAAAATTCTGATGCTTCTACACAGAATTGTCAATATGTTATAATGAGAGAGACCCAACTAAAAGACTGAGAGTAAACATTTTTCTTCAGCCTATGAGTTTAGGTTCAGAGGGATAATTTATTTCTAACAAGGTCAAATTACTTTATAACTGAAGTTTAAGTTCAGTAAATCCAAAACTCTTCATAAATGGATAAATTTCTTGTTTTAGGTATATAATTCAGCTTACTCAAAAAAGTTCATAAAAATATCTCTTGACTTTCGCAAGCTAAAGTGCTTCATTGCTCTCAATGATGAAGAATTTCCTCAATTTTCTCTAGATGCCTAAGTAGCAAGTTACATGTTAAATTTATTTTATAGAACATAGCTGGCTCTCGGGTATTTCTATTTTAAAATAAATGACCCAATCCAGATACAACCAATGAAGGCATTAAAGATTTCAATCTCCCACTAGCTGATTTATTTCAGTAATTCATCTCCATCTACAGCAGAGATTTCCAAAAGTCTTCCGTGTAGGGGCCAGAGGCCATGTTACTGCTGCTGCCACTATTTCTAGCAGATTTGTTGTTGTGCCCATGATGATGCAAGTGTTAAATATATTTCTTTTGGGTATCATGGGATAAATGATTTTGGATGGCAGGCAGTAGGCCGCATTTGAGTAAGCATGCACAGTATTGCACAAACAATACTAGATTTCAACCAACATGGATGATTAAGAGAATGCAATGAATCAGAAGTATATAGTCATTTCATTTCATATTGTTATTGATTTAAAAATGTAGTCTATCCTTTATAGGTGAAATATATTGGTCTGAAAATTTATTTATGATAAGTGGTGGCTTGACATTGACATTGTTAAAAAGGAAATCACACATACAGAGATAATGTAGACAAGTTTAGATCAACATTTATCTTTTCTATTTTAAGTAAGTCAAACACGTGCTTAAGATTAGAGCAATTTCAGTTATTTTTTGATAGGTTATTCTTCTTATAAACTGACATCCAGCTTGCTTATGGTACTGAAAAGCAATCCTGTATTCATTTGCGCCAAAGCATAACTGTCTGTGGTGTTGAATTTCTTGGATCTGCCATTTAAGGAGAATCCCTGCAAATGGAATGGAATATTCTCCACTCTCAACCTTGAGATAGTCCAAAAAGAAAGTATGATTGAAGGTACAGATTGAGAACTCAAACAGCACCAGGAAGGTCTTGCCAAGTACAGTTTCATCTCAGTTTCTAGATTCAAAACTGAAACAGCTTTAAAAAATATCTATCTATTTCTTCTAACACTCTAAAAATAAACCCTCACTCTCTCGATGATCTTCCAGTGAAGGGACAGTTGAAATTGGTTAAAATGAGCAATAGTTATTGAGATGTTTCACTGTCTCTTTCAAGGTAGGCAACATCACCCTCTTCATAAATGCCTCTAATCATGACCAAGTCCCTCCCTGGAAGCTTTTCCCAACCAGGAAGAGCAGGAATTCAAATTGTAGATGACAGAGCTAATATCATACAGAGCTGTATCCACTGCCTCAGGAGTCATATGCACAAAACCCATTCAGAAAAGTATCTCAGTCATCCCTATGGGACTTAACCAGCTACCATGCCTGGCTGAATGGATTTCTTCTGGAAAAAAATGCCTGGAAAATTCCCCACAGTGCCTAATCCACCCTAACAAGTCTGAGTCACTTTAAATAGTGACTATTTCTCCATCCCTTTCTACAAGTGTGAAAGGAATAGAGACATATTGAAGTATTGCCAGTCTTATGGTCATAGAATGGACCCAAATATGAACTTTTATTTGTATTCAGTCTGACTTGCTACTTGATCTCAGTATAATTCTAGGAATATCTTGAATATTTTGAACTTCATCAGCACGTCAATAAACCAAAGAGCATCGTTTAGATTAGCAAACCAGGAAAGGTTGTTCAGATGCAATCATGCTTAAGGTTTTTGGAATCTCATATTTTAGCAGAAATGCCCACTGTAATCTCAGGAAAGTCCTCAAGTGCCCTTTGGAAACTCTGTGGTCCCATAAGTTACCTGGGACTAGACAAATATATTCATTCTCCCTGAAAAGGTAGGGGCCCCCAATCAACTTCATAGCCATCAAGAATTAATCTGACAATGACAAGGGACATGTGGTAATGTACCAAACCTTCAGATGACATCACACCTGCCATGAGGCAAAACAGATACTGTAAGCGGCATTCCATATGCTTCAGGCCCTGAATGATCTCAGACAGGGCCATGGTAGCCATGAATCCACCTATTGTCTCTGACTCCCATTCCAGGAAAGGCATGCTGAAATTCCCCAGTACCACAATCCTGAAGATTCCCATCACCATGATAATACCTTCTCCTTTATGCTGATGCCAACTCCAAAAATGGATGAACACATCTTTGGAAAGAGAATCTCTGCCTTTCCTAATAGAAACCAGATCTATCCTCTTATCCACCATAAAATCATGGATGAAGGAGAGAGATTTATTGCAGGCAGACATTGCAACTTAGCAATAACAGCTGACGATCAGGGACTCCAAAGATCCAGTAAACTGGCTTTAGGATCAAGATTAGGGGGTTCTTAGAAACAGCCTTCTCTTGCCTCACATTATCTGTCCCTTTGCCAGTCATTTCTTAGATCTTCATCCTTTCCTTCATACTCCCATATTATCCCTAGGTCTCCCATTTTCCATAGTCTATAAAAAGAACCCTATTTACTGTCCTATTCACACACTTGTCCATGTTTTTAACAGATCAATCTTCCCTGTTGCCTTCAATGCCCTCCCCAAAACCCACAAAACTTCTAGAATGCCCTTGAAACTCTTTAACAATTCTCACCCTAATTAATCTGTTCAACTTTTATAATCTTCTATCACCTTTCCAATAACCTGCTGTCACCCCAATCAGTCAGGAATAATCTTAACTTATAACTATCTCTCAGAATTGCTTTTGAATTATGGTCTTGAAGAAGATTCTTGAGTAGTTCTTGTATGGAACTACAAAGAAATCAAATCAGTCAATCCTAAAGAAATAAACCCTAACTATTATTTGAAAGGACAGATATTGAAGCTGAAGCTCAAACACTTTGGCCAGCAAATGTGAAGAGAGGACTTCTTGGAAAACCTGATGGTGGGACAGATTGAAGGCAAAAGGAGGAGACAGCAGAGGACAAGATAAGTTAGATAATGTCATCATCGCAATGAAGATGAGTTTGTGCAATCTCCGGGAGACAATGGAGACATGCTGTGGTCCATGGGGTCCTGAAGAATCAGACATGACTTAGTGACTAAACAACAACAACTCTCATTTTAGCCAAACATGGTGCTAACAAGACGAAGCTTACTGGATTTTTATATAATTTTTCCATTGAAGAGCCTTCTGCAGTTAGTATCCATTTCCATTACTTATTAAACCAAAATTCTTAAACTAAATCACAATGTGCCTGTAAAAATTAATATATGTAGCAATAAGAGTGTAATATAAAAGAGAGCAAAGACCCAGAGTTCAGACCAACAATAATGGTCTTCTATTGCAAGACATCAGTATTTGGTTGAATGCTAGGGGAAAACAAATGATTAAAATATTAATATTTAAAGCAGAGCAGTACAATAATTATCCAGAAAGAAAGCTAGTTCGTCTTTTGCAGATGCATTCAAATAGAGGCTGGGCAGCGATCTGTCAGTATAGTTTAATTTGAATTCCTTAACTGAGCAGCAGGCTTGGATCCAAAGACCTCTTAAAGTGCCTTCTAATTCTTTAATTATATAAAAATTCCAATTGATGTGAATAAAATGTTTTATATTGTTATAGATCAATCCAAATGCTTTACAGAAAACAAACAAAAACTTAGTCATTAAGTCATGTCTGATTCTTCAGGACCCCATGGACCACAGCTCGCTTTCACTGTCTCCCAGAGATTGCACAATCTCATGTTCATTGCGTCAATGACATTATCTAACAAACAAGCAAAGTAATCATGTAATCTAGTCTAGTAAGGATCTGTTGGTGAGAGTACAATTAGGTCAGGTCTTCAAAGACATGGGACTGCATAATCAATATCTAAGAACAATCTGATGGTCAAAGTCATGTAAGTGGAAAGAAAAAGATACAAATTTTATGATGAAACTAGGCAACAGGGTGAAAGTGTCTATTATTTCTGATCCTTAATTTAATTTAATTTTATTTTATTAGACTTGTATTCCGCCCTCTCTCCCGAAGGACTCAGGGTGGCTCACAACATAAAAACATTACAAATACAATAAATAACTAAAAAGCAATTAAATAAATAACCAAGCCTAATAAATAATTTAAAACAATTAAAACTCCCAGCCCTGTTTCAGTCCAGGCCGGCCTGCTGAAATAACCAGGTCTTCAGGTCGCAGCGGAAGGAGCGGAGATCAGGGACCAAACGGAGCTCCAGGGGAAGATGGTTCCAAAGGGTGGGCACTCCCACAGAGNAGGCCCTACCCCTGGGCACTGCCAGCCGGCATTGTCCAGCCGATGGTACCCCAAGGAGCCCTTGTCCATGGGAGCAAACAGGACGATTGGTACATGAAGCCGGTAGGAGACACTCCCTTGAATAACCCGGACCCAAGCCATGGAGGATCTTATACATAAGAACCAGCACCTAGGTGCTAGCCTTTGAAGTCTCCATGGCTCTGAATAAACATTTGGGCTTAATCCATCATTATAAAACAACATATTAGAATTGGTAGCAATTAATTCAGGAACAAGAAAAGGATAAAAATAAATGTAAAGCAGAGATACAAAAAAGTGTACTTCGTCAAACAATTAAGGCTTACCAGCATATCTTTTGCCACCTCCTTGGGTTCCCAAATATTTTCAACAAAAAAAAAATGGTCCACAGGATGTTGCACAAAGCCTGGTGGTGTCCATCAAAGAATCTGGGAAGAATTGAAACTCATTCTTCCTTTAGAGAAGAAAGATGAAGATAAAAAAACCCCTACAAAGTAGCCAATGGTTCCTATGAGACTTCAGGAATGGCAAGAGGAAGACCTAGAAATTTAAATCATTTTCTCAGCCTACAAAAATGTGCAAAAACAGCTTTTTAAACAAATCCCTGGAAGATATTTTGAGATAGATAATTCCAAATATTTTCTCTGAAGTCTTGTGTGAAGCCCAAAAGTTTCTCCAAAAATTGTCATCAAATAGTTTTTTTAGTACAAAACCTGGGAAATTATTTAATAGATGGAAAGTAATCATATTAACTGTACTTGAATAAATTCAATTTTAATTAGATGAAATCCAATTTAATTTTGTAACAGTTCTAACCTATTTTCAGTACATTTTCCCCTTCCAATATAGCATTCAAAGGTAAGTGAATCTTTATAATAAAATAATGACGTTACAGAATTTGAAAGAGAAAACAAGTCCCTACATGTGTAATAAAATAAATTAAAACATCAGTAAAATAATATTTAGACTATATCAATGGTATGCTTTTATATTTCATGTAATCTATAGAATCTCTACTGAATATAATGAAGAATTATTGTTCTCCATTTCAGCTTCTACTGGAATACATTTTCAGAAATCGTAAAAGGCTTATTGACTTCAGTGTACTGTAGATTGTATTGTTTGGGCATAATGAAAAAAAGTAGATACACATACTTTAAGAAAAAAAACAATTTTATATAAATCATTTGATTGGCATGCTAAATAGTTAATTAAGTTCCATTCCATAATTTTAAATTAGCTATAGCCATCTGCATCACTGCTTGTAATGCCAAATCCAGGAGCAAAGATTATGAATCAAACAAGGCATCACGTGAAGAAGTAAAAAAGTCCTCATGCTCATTCCATAGAAAAGTGGAATTTAAAAAATCAAATGGCTAATATCACACCTATCCCTAGTACATATTGTTTTGTGGCAGAGGAGGAAGAGGAGCAGGAGATTTTTGCTGCAAAGGTGCCAAGCCAACATTCCCCATGAAGGAATTGATGAGACATCTGAAGACCAGGAGCCAGAAAGTAGAATAAAGCAGACATTCCTTCCAATGTGAAACTCTGTGGAGTTGCAACATTTGCAAGCATTACAAAAGAAAATACAAAAGTTGTTGTGAAAGAAAAACTTTACTGCAAATTCATCTACTCTGCAGCTGAGCCTGAAATCAATCAGGTTCAGTTCTCCAACATTGCTGATATTAAGTTACTTTCAAATTGGCATCGATATCTAACATGAAAGTGTCTTTGCTGTTTGAACACTACAAAGTCAAAGGAGAACAGAATGAATAAAAAAACACACACACTCACATTAAAAAGTTGCCTTTACCCCACTCTTGAACAATATAGTGATAATGATGACCTGCTTTTGTTGTTCTCAGATAGGAGGTGTAATTGCTGCTAGGTGTCATTGCTTCTATGTCATTATGCTGACCCTGATTTGCATACAAATAAATATTTAAGAATATGCTCTATCATCAGCACTTTACTTGTTCAAATGTAACACTAATTTACATTCAGTATGTTGCTTCTACTGACCATCACCACTGTACTCAGTCTCTCAAGCACACATACAGAATTCTTTAGGGAAACTTGTCAGAAAATAAATCCATAAGGAATGCATAAAAAGTTGAACTGATAGAAATAAACCAACACTGAAATATTAACTATTTCAGCTCACATATGCATGAGAACAAATGCATACATATTTTCCCATGCTTTCAGTTTACAGTAATACTAATATTATCCCATGCATATAAATTATTGTGGATTCACTACTTACAAACTGATTAAAGGTGAACTATAGATTTTTCCATTAGTACTCTATTCTATGTTAACAAATATATTAGCTCAATAAGGTCAAGGTAAAGCTTTTTACGAGAAACTAAGACAGAATTGATGGGGAAAAAAATCACTTTGGATGATGACAGTTCAACTGCTGAATGAGCACACAATTCATTTCTTAATGGATTATGGTGCAACACCTCCACACAGTGGCAATTATGGGAATTTCCCTTAAAATTCTAATGGATCTATTGCTATCAAGTAGTATCTCGGAGGAGAGGTGGAAAAAAAGCAAAATTGTCTAAAATATCTAAGCAGTTTGCAACAGCTTCTGATGCTACATCTGAACTTAATAATAGTAGTGAAGCACCATATTTAATTGCATTAGACTTTGGGTGCATTTGTTTCTGCTCTTTATTTTGGAGGAGAGTTGCCAATACAATGAAAGCTTCCTTCCAAAGTGATGGAGGAAATCTCTGCCTTGAACATGCAAAGCTACTGCCAATCTGTGTAAACATCATTAAAACCAATTGTACCACCATAAAACAAATAGAACATCATATCTTTTATTACCTCAAAGCATGAAATTATACTAAGAGTATAAAAATTTTACTTGGGAATTGTGAAAATTGAACCCAAGACTTTTTGTTTACAAAATCCATGTTCTATTTTGCTAATGAGTTTTCAGCCCCATACATCTTAATGAGAAATTGTGCTAAGCACACTGTGTATATATTTAACATACTTAGTAAAATGGACTTCAATGTATTTAGCTTTAGATGAATTGAGTCCAATATCTGATATTGCATTTTGTTGATAAACTCAATAGGTCAGTTCCAGAACATTTCCATAACTCAGATGACTCCTC
>AZIM01001619.1:156224-173003 GCA_000516915.1 Ophiophagus hannah
CTGCCCTGAAGAGGATCTTCCTGCTCCCCACCCTGTAGTAGAGAGTGAGTGACCCTAAACAGGGCCGCAGAGTGATCACCTGCGGACGCTATGAGAGCGGAAAAGTATGAACGCCTCGCCGCTGCCATAGCAACCAGGCAAGAGGACACCAAAAGCTCCCCCAATTTCAGATCACAGAGTCACTGCTCCAACAGAAATATGAGATCCATGTGTGACCACTGTCTAATATCAGGCTCTGGATGTTCTTTTGGCTGTCCTGGTGACTATGAACTCTTGGGTCACCTCAGAACCAACTCCCATGAAAGGCAGACTGAAGTCTTCCAAGACCTCTCTGACAACCGAGAGATGAAGTAAATGAACTCCAAGCAGTGAATAAAAAAGAAATCACAAATGTTCTTTGCAAATCTACTGAAGAACAGTTTAAGTGTATTATTGTTTCAATAATTAAATATAATTGTAAAAGTATTTTTGGCATTTCCTAATATTATTTATGTACCTCACCTGTATACTAGGATTAGTATATGTTTGCTCTGATGCACAGACATTCAACCCTTCACACCAGTATTCCTTTGCACGATAAATAAGCTGGTGTTTTTCAGAAGAAGGTGACACTTTAACTCCTTTTGTTGACAAGTACTTGAAGATTATCTCTCGAAATACTTTCTTTCTTTTCAACAGCTCTTCAGCACTTTGACTGTACACCAAGATGAAATGTATGGCTTCTATAAACAAATTCAGAAATAGATATATTACATAAAGTCAATTTTACTGCAAAAGAAAACTAGCAATTTGATTGTAATTCTAAAATTCTGAAAATATATTTCTGAATTATAAATACATAACATAAAGATTGCAGTTTTGCTGCTGAAGGTGCTCTAGGAATTTTATATTGGGGGAAGGTTAGCAAAAGACTTAGTACAGAAAAAGCCATTCTATAAAGATCTGTTAAACATAATTATTAGTAATTGTGGATTAAAGAATCAGTTTCCTGTGATTTTTGCTAAAAATGTAGAAAACCCTTTCACCCACTGAAAATAAAAAATCCTGTAATCAAGTCTCAACATCCCTAGTGAGAAAAGCAATATGTTACCCCTGGCCTATGAAATGCCCCACTCGCAAAAGAACTGGTCAATAATGCAAGAAACAAAACTGCCATTCATAATCCATAATTCTGTAGCTCATTTTTTTGTCCATCTAGAAAACTGTTGACTGGACCTTTTGAAAACCACTTGAAATTAATGCAACAATATGGCTTAGGTGGACAATAATGTGACACAAATAAAGCAACTTCCTATATTATGAATGTTTTATAATAAGACTTAATTTAAAAAGATATAGACTAGGGGTGTCAAACTCATGGCCCATGGGCCGGATGCATCATGTGCTGGCCACGCTCACCCCATTTAGTGAAGGGGGAAAAAGTTGCAATACGTCATGTGACAATGTGACATTACGAGTTTGACACCCGTGATATAGACAGTCATAGAATTACTTTTTAGGAAATAAGAGTGCTGGATCAAGGTGTATATTTCATTTAAAAAATTAGTTAAAAATTACACATTACTCTGAATCCTTACCAGCAATTTATACTTTTGATCCTTTATTGTTATAGCTTCTCAAACTTCTAAAAAATGAAGTTTGCCTGCAGCAAGACAATCATATTTACTGTTTTGAACATTGGCCTATTACTTCATTTGGTGCACTTTGAAATATAGACCAATAGTACACATCGTTAATATGAGAAGAACATTTTAAGAAGCTTTATTTTGACTGTAAAGATAGAATGGAAAGTGGATTTTCTGTTTAGACTGGCAATCAGAAGAAAAGGCTGAATAAAATTGATGCATTTTTAATTATGCGCATAAGCATATTAAATAGAATTTATAATGTTCTCAAAGATTGCAAGATCATGAACACCACTCATTTTAATATTGCTCCAATATTTTAATTATTACCTACAAGTTACCGGCAAAACTAACATATACTGTAATGTGCTGTAGCTATTACTGATGTGAAAGCTGTATGAAATCATCAGTTAAGTAACAATAGAGCCAGCACAAAATGATTTTATCATAATGGTTTGCTCTATGTCTGGGGCATATTACTTTCCTATTGATCTATAAATAGTATCTGAACAAATAAATTGCTTTATATTGGAATAATATACTAAATGTATCTGCTAATGTATTTAATTAGTAAAATATTTTGTCAGAAGACCATAAGGACAAACAGATTACAAACAAATGTACAGCTAATGTTTTTGTTGAGTTTTTCCCTTCTGTACCAGGATGGGAAAACTACTGCAATGTTAGTTGGAATAGTTCTCCATGTAAGATTTTTTATTAAAACAGCTTATTTTTTAAAAAGAAAAACCTGCCTTAGCAAAATGATAAATTGTCTTTACATTCTTGAATTCTTACCATAATACTTTTACAACTCTTTTCACACTGAGAAGAGGAACATTAGTTTGAAAAATGTTACTTTTAAAACATGTTCAAAAAAGATATGGGCATTTGGGTACTGTAACCAAAATACAATAGTAGGAAAAGAGTGCTTCAAAAATATAGAGAATCATATACATTTCCCATAAATTACTCTGGCTAACCTTAATCATAACAGCCAGAAATTGGATATTTGATAAATATTTGTTCCACATCATGTGCCGCCATCACCCTGTCTTCAAAGATGTTTAAAGAAACTTACTGGTTATCATTGATGAATAGAAGTCACGGGGCCTTGCGTCAGCTTTCAAGCTATTTTCAAACCAGGTTATCTGTTGACAGGCTATTTCTATGGCAAAACACTTGTGCCTTGCCAGCAGGAGAAAGTAAAACCACACTGTATGAATGCAGCTGGAAGGATGTCGCAGGCCCAAAATACTTCTGGCACACTGAAGAACCCCTTGGACTGTAAGAGGGCTGAGGAAACGAATATATCTCATTCTGTTAAGTGGTCATTAGGAAGTACCAGGCTGGAATTAATGAACCTTAAGCCAAAAAGTATTTTTCAGTGCCCAAATCTCCTTCAAACTCCCATCAGCTCCTTAATATACCTTGGCGGTTGCTGGGCTGCACAAGGCGGTTGGTCACCGTGTCCGTTAGAGCTAGCAGGTTGTCGGTCTGGAGCAATTCCAACAGCTCCCGGCAGCCGTCCCGCTCGCGATTGGTCATCCCCGCCCCAGCCGAAGCCATGTTGAGGGTNCCAGCCGAAGCCATGTTGAGGGTGGGGCGGAGGCGCGTTGCTTCTTCGAGCGCGAGACGGGAAGGCCAGACCAGCAGCGCGAGCGGGACGCAGGGCAGAACAACGCCACTTCCGCCTGTTGTGCCTTACGCCTCACGCCCCCCCTCCTCCCGCGCTTTCGTAATTCGACAAATCGACACGGAGAGCGCAGTTGAAAACTGTTCGGCTTGGAACGGAAGCGACTTTTATAGTTCCGTGACTTGGACTGGATGTTCTATTATTAATTTTCGTGGAGTTTCTTTTTTAATTATTATTAATTTCAGTACTTCAACTATTCGGCAAGATATATGGTCCTTTGAATACCAGCTCTGGTTTTGCTAAACAAGAAACCTTTTCTCTATTTTGTGCTTTCCTGTTTTATAATTAGTTTTATTTTTTCGAATAAATGTATGTAGCTGTTGTAATTATATATTAAAGTCCAAATAATATTAACCTACAAAAAGTACGTGCCGGCGCGCGTTTATTTCTCTCCACTTTTTTTTAAGAGGCTCTTCTGTTCAGCTATTTTGACCAAATCTTATTTGTAGATTATTCTTCGAGAACTATGTCAAATATATTAAAATATACGATATAATAATAGGAGCATTCATTAAAAAAACAGGGTGATGCCATCTCTGTAAAGATATTTCCAAGTTACATTTTGCAATGCCATATCAAAAACAAAATTGTTACAAACATACATTTCCCCAAATACACGAATGTAATGACGGGACTAAATGGGTGCTAACTACGCACACATTTTGGTAATATATAATATCCCAAATATGAGTTACAATGTAAGGCTAGTTTTTAAGAAAAGGAACTTCAGGATACAAAGTAGAAAACGAGAGTCTTTTCATTAGAAATTAATCTTGTGAATGAGTCAGTTTGATGCAGTGGTTAAGGCATCAGGCTGGAAACTGGGAAACTGCGAGTTCTAGGACCCTCTTAGGCGCAAAACCAGATGGGTAACCTCGGGCCAGTCACTTTCTCACAGCCATGGGAAAGAGGCAAAGGCAAACCACTTCAGAAAAACGTTGCCAAGAAAATTGATGGGACTTTTTGAGTCTCTTGAGAACTGGACACGATTAACAGAAGAGAAAATCTTGTTAATGATTCACAGGAAGGACCTCTAATTCCCAATGATTTCATAGAAAAGCAAATAAGCTCCTCACCTCAAGACACTGATCAGAAGAAAGCAGAGGAAATATTTTTACAAAGTTAAGTACAAAAACATGGTTCAGTTTGGGTTCTCAAAATCCATTCCTGGGCTCAATATTGTTATTGGATTTTTTAAAATCAGGCTGTAATTAGAACTTTTGTTTCCAATAAAAACCTTAACAGCCCATATTAAATTTGCAATTCTATGCAGTTTTTCACGTTACCAAATTGTGCATTCAAGCAAGTTAGTACTTGTTTATTTAAATGTCACCTGCTTCAAGATAGTTTTGTATTAAAGCTATATGAAATGTCTTGCTAGCTGCTGTATAGCTATATTGCAACTAACAAAATCAAATGTTTTTTTTCAGAATTCCAGACATATCTTTAATATTTTATTGAACAATAACATTTTATTGAACAAATCTATTTACAATACAAAAATTTTAAATGAAATACTACTGTTGATTTATTGCAGTTTGATGGCTCAGTTTTTATTTGTACTCTTATAAAATGCAGAATAATTTAACCATCAAGAAGGAAGCACAAATTTCCTCACTTGTTAAATCTGTAATTGCTTTTACAAATTAACATAAGAATTCAAAAATACACACACTGCATGTAATCAAGGTGTTATACTGTGCAAAATAAATAAAAAAACCCTTTAAAGTATTTCATCCTACACCTTGGCATTAAACAAGAAATGTTGAATCTTGTCTACATGATTCAAACTATACAGTTTCTAGATGTTTAATTGAATATGGCTAGACCAAAGTACCAGTAACCTTTCCCACAGATAAGCATTTCAAATTTTTCTATAAAATAGATGGCAGAGATATTTCTATAAAATAGATGGCAGACCAATACTTTTTACATGACTGAGGATACACAAAGCCTTGTGACAAACCAAATGGATAAACAAGTTTGTCTTCTAAAGGCTATGACTTGGGAACCACTGCCAATATTTAGGGTAGTGGAGGATCTGAGGTTATCCTTAAAAAACAGAAAAATTGATAATTCTACCTAGCTTGAGTCAGATTTAATGGAGATGCTTGAAATAAGTACAGTATTATTTTTACATAATGTCTTATTTATATATCTGGTATCTAGTTAGAAAAACTGTCAGCCATGCAGTTTCTTTACTCGATAGGGAGATTGAGTAGCATACCAGTTGTTTATTAGCTGGCAAAAACATTGGGCAACACTAATACAATCATTTAACTTTTAAGCTTTAATTTTCAGACTAGTTGACATAAATTTAAATACAGCAGTAGTCTTGTTCTGGCTGTGGGAATTTTTACATTTTTCTAGGTGGGGCAGGGGAAACCTAGCACATTTTCAATTGGATCCACTAAGCACTTCATAATGATTACTGCTGGCTTTGTATTTCTCATTTCAGACAGGAGATAAGGGGGCATTACACAAGCCATTTGAGAAATACCACTTTTGCAATACCAATGCCAATTCTAAGTTAACTAGAAAGAAAACATTATTCCCTGCAATAATGAAAACTTGCTCACGACAAACAAGTCACTCATGTAATTGGTTGAAGTCACTCATGTAATTCTTCTTCGGGCTAAAAACAAACATCCTTATCCTGTTTTAAAAGCTGGTGGAAAGTCAAAATACTAATCACTTACAAAGAGCAGTCAACATATTTTCCAAAAGTGTGTATTTTAGAATTATGGAGTTAGGCTCACTAATTTAATTACTAACTCATAGTGTTTAACAGCAATTGGGAATATCTTTTAAAGTAGCTGACAAGCCAATACTGAAAGACAGGTGTCCTAGCAATGTTACCATTTGTATAATTTCTCCTAAGTGTTTGGTAGTAAAGCACAACAAATCAAATGGTGTATCTTAAAATTCCGCTCAACTGTTTTTGATTAAAATTGCTAACATAGCAAGTGGAAAACTGAACATTTTGCAGGTGGTTATTCTTCCCTTTCAGTTTTATACTACAAACATTTATGATGTTACATAATTTGGAATTAATTTGAAATGGAATGTTTTCCTGAGGAAAAACTTATATATCCTGGATATAAGTCTGGATACCTAGATGCCTATAAATTAAGAGTGCAGAAAGATACTGAAACTAAAGTTGGTGGAAAAACGAATGTTTTTCATATCTAGAAAATTAAAACCCAGTTTAGGGAATACTGAAGTATAGCTACCGATTCATACCCACAGCACTAATTATCCATCTCAGCAAGTGTACCAGGCACACCTTACTTGGGCTTAGATTATAACCTTGAATTAGACCTGGATGACAGATCCATAGGAAATAACAGGTTCAGCTAGTCAAAAAACATGGAATAAAGTAATAGCAAACCATTTTATATTATCATTATGCAAGGTACACAGCTGTGCCTATGTAATAACTAGAAGTCAAGCTTAGCACAATGTTATCTTTAAAATATCATCACCCCTAATGCAGATTAAGAAATGAAACACTAAAACTGCTAATTCATACTGAGGTCCCAGAAAATCAATGTTTTATTTTTGAAAAAACTGAGTTTCATATATTGATATATTAAAACATGCTGTCGTTTTAAATTGCTAATTTTAGGACTCCTGTACAAGGAAAACCTATTCTCTAATCTAACCAAATTAAATAAATTCCAATTAAGACACAATTGAAGACTGAGATTTGCAAATAACTCCCATTTAATAATATAAAGTATTAAAATATTTTTAATAAAATCTCCTATATAGTAAGATGTACAAATATATTACAAAATATATGTTTTTGGATTTTAATTACCTCAAAAGTAGATAACTTAGGTACCATATTTGTGCAATCTTGCATGACTTACAAAAGTAAATTGAAAAAGGTCTGTTCGTGTTATAATTCGAATTGCTTCAACAGTAGCCTTTGATACTTAGCATAGTCAAGGACAGCTTCACCTGTGTAGTTATTAAAAATATCATTTGGTGCCTAGATATCAGGATTGACCTAAAAGTGGTTAGAAATATAATTATATTTTAAATGTATCTGTGTTCAAAGTGTCATACTTGTTTCTTGAGAAAAAAATGTCCTTACTCTTTATGAATAAAATATGATTTTAAAAAATCTACTCACTTACCTGAGAGTAAGTACCATTAAACTCAATGGGACTGACTTTGGAGTAGAAATGTGTAGGATTGCATTGAAAATATAGTTCAATAGATCAAATAACGTTTCCATTTTTAAAAAAAATTGTAATCCCTTTGCAAATATTTTCAAACCCCAGTGATCTGCAAGAAAGATCTTAATGTTTATTATGAAAAATAGTTATTTTTCATAATAAGTATTTGTACACCATTGTTTATAAAGAAAGGGGTATCTTGGATATTTTGGGATTAGAATACTCTGCTTTTATATGTACTATTTTAAGAATAAGAGGTTTAAAGCAGCAGTGGGATCCTACCGGTTTGTGATCACACACACACACACACACACCTAACGCACGCGCACAACTTTCCACACACCAGCTGAGCTCTGCAGCACCAATCAGCTGAGAGGATAAAGAAGAGAAAAGCGAAGGGGTGGGTAAGAGGGCAGATCCTGCGCTTTTCTTTCTCCTTTCAGCTGATTATTGAAGGCTTTTTTTCCTCCTCTCAGCTGATCGTGGGAGTCTTTCTTTTGCTACAGGTTCGGCTGAACCGGGCCAAACCGGTAGCATACCACCACTGGTTTAAAGCTTAACGTTTCAAGGCACAGTGCAAATAATTTTATTGGTACTCAGAACTAAAGCAATTTATTTTTACTGATTAAGTTTGTCATGGGATTTTAGATGTATGCTCACTTCAAAAATTCAGAAATGCTTTGAACTCACTATATTATACTTGCATAGAAGCCTAAGCAGAAGGACTGCTTAGAATAACAGATTCTATGCTCAAATTACCTCTGAATTATTTGCATAGCATGCACTGTCATGATAGCATTTGTATGGGTTTCTTAAGAATGCAATTGTTTCATAAAGAAAATTCAGTGCAACTTTTCAATGTTGATACAATATGAATATAAAATTATATTCATAGTGTCCTAATGTAAATTTAAATCAAGTGTGACCCTTTTAAATACAAAAGTAAATTTTAACAAGTATAACTCATGCAAACCTTAAAAAGTTTATGCTTAAAATTTATACACTAGCTGAATTCAGTTCAATTCTAACCATATGAATTTACTATTGAGCCTAAAACTGCTTTTTGATACCAAATATTGTAGCTGTGTGGATTTGCTAGTTCTTGTTAGGAGTAAATTCTATCTATGCATTCATCATGATCAGGTCTTGAAAAACTTTGGTGCATTTGAATGCAGTTTAATTAGGTAAATTTGGAAATATCAAAGACATACTTTAGCCCTGATTGTATGCCTTAAAACATTTATTAAGATACACTGCCCAGCACTGATTATTTCTTACATTCATCGGTTCCATTTCCAGGGTACAAAATATACCATTGCAAGAAGAGTCAACCTCTATAAATGGATCTATTTTTAATTGATCCGATTTTAATGCACAGCAACATTGAATGTGACTCAAACTAGTTTTATCATACAGAATGGCTTCCTTTGAACATACAGATTCAAAATGAGGCATGAACCCACAGGCATTTTTCTCTGGAACAATTGTTTTCAGTCAGCATGAAACCTACTCTGTATACAGCCACCCAGTGAATTTACTTAAGAGTAGAACTATGCAAAAACTTGTGGCTTTTAGATAACTGGTACTTTGGGGGTTTAAACACAGTTTGCTTGTTTTCTGGATGCTAATACTGCACGGCTCCTACTATCACTTAGTTGTGACCCGTGTGCTTTAATTCTCAGAAAGGTCATGATTTTCTTTAGTAATTTTAGAGACTTCTTTATAATTAAGGCCAAGAAGGGAAAAGCAGGTTGATGCAGAATATTGTAGTGTTCCATCACTACTCCTCAAATGGAGTCTTCATACATCATTTGCTCAGGCACCTGCAAAAAAAGAGATTAAGTTGAGTCCTTTGGAATCTAGTATCATACTGAGATTCAGTCATTTATTTTTCCTAAACTAAAGTGAGGTCAAACAAACCGTTTGTTTAGAGAATATAAAATGTTAGCTAATTACCACTTTTTTCCTGAAGACTTCATGAAAACATTGAAACAGTGTAGAGTACGTTTCATAATTTTACCTGGTCAAGTAATGATTTCAACAATGTTGCACAGTAAGTGCTGTCAAAACTAGCTAAAATTCTATTTTCTGTAATATAATACTTTTCCATACTACTAATGGGCTAAGACAACACTAGGTTCTACTATTTACCATTATATATAATTTTATTACATTTTTTCACCCTATCTTTCTGGAATCCTTTGTCTAACCATGTTTGTATCCATTTGTTTAAATCTTGTTTAACATCTTATTATTGTATAAACACCTAAAATTATATCTAGTAAAATTGTAAAACTTACTTTCATCATCTGAATCGAATCCAAAAAGTGTCCGACACTTCTTTTGTGCAAGATGACGCTGAAGTGCTTCTGAGTTACAGTAGGTGGTCAAACATTTGCTGCACCTTAGTCTCTCTGATTTGCTACATGCTTTGCCTTGCTCTGAGTGTGCATCTGCTTTATCAGTCAAAGTTTTTCTTCGTTTTGGCATGCTTATATATCGTTCATCAAGGTAACTCGGAGGCAATGGTCTAATGTAAGGCTTTGTTAAAATTAAGCCGTATGATGTATTTTCTGTTATCTGATTTGGTTTAGAAAGTGTCTGAGAATCCACGAGAGTATTATCTGATATATCTGTACAGTTCTGCAGAACAGGTAGAATAGATCCATTTTCTGTCCTAGTACTGGCACTCGTTCTTTCCAAATCAACATCCAGTGCGGCTGTTGTTTGTTCCAGTTCATTATGCCCATTAACTACTAGCTGATCATTAAATTTACAGCTTTCTAAATTTGGCTCTACTTCAGGTATCTTTTGGTCTATTAAGTTCACAATTGTGACAGCACTACCATATGCATTTTCATTCCCATTATGGATTAGATTATTTATTTTTTTCTCAGTCTGGATATAAGTCTTTGGTTCTAGGGAATCTTTTCTTGCTTTCCAAGTGGGAATTGGCAAGTCCATTACAGCCTCCTTTTCACCACCATCATCTGCTATTTCTTGAATACCACACTCAGATTCCAAAACAACTGAAGAATTACTTTCACTGACTTCAGAAGGATTTGCTTTGTTTAAGTAATGTTGAGCTTCATGCTCATATAACAACGAAATGTCATCAAAAAGTTTACAGCACTCTGCAAAATTACACTGAGCTTTAAACTCAGTATGGTTTTTCATATGTTCTGCAAGCTCAGTGGACAGCTTAAATCTCTGATTACAGTTAAAATGCAAACAGAAATATACATTTGGATAAACATGTTGATTCAAATGATCAATAAAATGATGAGAATCCAAAAATTTTCTCTGACAATACCTACATTTTCCATTATTCCATTTCATTATATGCTCTTGCACATTCAGATCAGAAGGATGGGCCTTGCGGGCATGCTTATTCAGAAACCGTATTTTTTTAAAGACTCTAATACATCCATCTGCAGGACACTTGAAATTATTTGTGTGATCCAAATCATTTTGAGGACAGAGCACACCATTTACCTTGTGAAGTATAGGGAGTTCTCTATTCAGGCTGTTTTCTGGTGATCCTTCTTTAATTTCTGCCTCAGAAATATTATTTGAATCGTTATCACAACTACCATTTTCAATAACATCATCCTGGCTACTAACATGATTTTTGGTTATATCCAGTGCAAGTTCAGAATTTTGCATCTCCTGATTAGTACTTGGAATGACTAGCTCCACTTCATTTTCTTTAGTACTCTCCAAGTCCCCATTTTGAAGGGGGACATCAGCACTAGAACAGTTCATTTCATTTACAATAAGAGTTTCTTTATCAACAGAAGTAGCAGTCAGATGATGGAGTGTCATTTTCTTTATGTGATTCTTTAAGTGCTTAAGCATTATACCTTTTTGTCTGAATTTTCTATAACACATTACACATGAGAAACTGCCCTTTTTCTGATGAGCCTGGGCATGCCTCACAATATGACCACCAACAAATTCTCTGTTACATAATATGCAGCGATGTTTTGGTACATTGTGATCAGTTTTAGACGAATTAAGAACTATATCGTTCTTTTTGCAATTACTATCATTTTCAAATTGTGCTTCAGAAGTATCTTCATGGCCTAGTTCTCCATTGTTTATCTCAGGTACACAAGATTGATCACCCCGCAGTGCTCGACGTGTCTTTGATGTATTTGCAGAAGAAAGCTCAGGTGGACGTTCACTCAGTTCAACTGAGGCTTTATCTCTTAATAATGCTAAACAGTTCTGTTTGATCATCAAAAAATTCCAAAATTCTGGATCAAAAAACAACCCCTTTTTCAAAATTGGCAGCAACTCAAAACGTACACGATTCTGAACTGAACTTATCTGTTCATTGTATTCTTCATCTGTACATTTATATAGCTGTTCAATAGTATAATAGGACTCCAAGGTGCGCTCAATAAAAAATATAGAAAGAGCACATATCCGCACTATTTCTAAGTCATTTGGCAAAAAGTGAGCAATGGTTTTGTATATCAAACATTTCATTTTTGGATCATCATGAAGATCTAGCTGAAGAGCACTTCCACATATCTCTACACAAATCTGCAGACCTTCCTTGCCAATCTGTGAGAAAGAAAGGTAGAATAAATTCAGAATACTGAGAGTCTTCTGCATTTCCTTTTCCAGAGAGCTATTAATATCTCAAAAAAATTATAACTCAGTGAGACAACAAATGGTTCCAAACAGTGGTGCTATTCTACCAGTTCGGCCCGGTTGTGGCATTCCGGTAGCGCCAAAGATCAGCGGAGACCAAACCGGTTCTGACAAGCTGCTGTTGGGCCTACCCGCCCAGGCTCCCATACTGACCTTTATTCCCTGCTTTTGAAATGCAACTGCATTGCGTGGCACAGCAGATTGCCGTGCATCAGCTGTTGAAGCTACAGGGAGAGTGCAGGACTGCAGGAGGTGAGTAGGAAAGCCTTTGCATGTTTGGCACGCGCATGTGTGCAAAGTGTGCGTGCGTACACAAAGCGCGCCCACCAAGCCACGCCCTCTGAACCAGTGGTAAACTACTTTGAAACCCAACACTGGTTCCAAAGTTAAAATTCCCAGTTATTTTTAGGGAGAAACTGGATGTAAAACAAAACAACCCACACCCTAATACAGGAGAACTGGTGAACAGATGTAAAAGTATTGTATTATGACAATGTAGAAAAGTAACAAATAATATTGCAAAAATTTTAAAGGTACATTCATTTTAAACTTTATCATTGTACATTGTATTTTCCTATTACATTAAGTTCACTCGGTTGAGTCAAAACCAGTTCATGAATGGAAACTCTTCCAACTGTGGAAGAGTAAATTTTGATCGTTTTTTTAAATACAGTTAAAGCAAGCACAATATATAATTATATCTTTTAAAATCAAGGAAAAAAATAATTAATAAATTAAGGTTCAGGCAAGAGCACGAAGTACTCCTTTACAAATGATTAAAATAATGCCTCTTTTAGAAGGCTTGTTTGGAAAATGCTTAGAGTACCTCCACATTGATGTATCTAGAAAAGTGGCAATTCACAAATACACAAATGAAAAAATTAGGAGTTGTTATCAAAGCAGCTGCATGAGCTCTATAAAAACATTGCTACTTCAATGTTTCAATGCTCCTGTGTGCTGCAGATCCCTTCATTCAAATTAATAAAGTTATACAACTCTATTAATAATCATCATTAAACAAATATATTTTTGCAACATAATTCAATTACTTTCTTTTACATGTTGCATAAAACAATTATGGAACTTATAAACTAATATATATTCAAAGTTTGTAAAGTGTAAAAAGAAAATGTCTTCATAATTATAACCATTTTTTTAAGTATATGTTGAGCTAATCCTACTAATATTGGTCCATTTTAGAGCTGTACACAGCACATTTTATTCTTGCCCTATAATAAAACTTCAAAACACAAACTCCATAAGTATGGCTAGAGTACTATTTGCTGTTCTCCTATGCCAGGTGTGCAAATAAAATATTTTAGGTACTATCCATATATTCTTTCTCAACAAAATATTTAACTATATAACAACATAACTTATAGAATATTTAATATTGGTACTTTTAAAACACATATCTGAGGCAAATGCTATTACTTACTTCATCCCTAATGACTTTCATGAAAGGGAAAATAACTTGTAAATTTGTAGCTATCCTTAAAAGATGGTAGCATTGATCTACAAATACTTGCTTTGATGGGTTAGACCTAAGCTGCATTTTACTCCAAATAAAGATCAGCTCCCTGTAAAACAAAATGAAGCTTATTATTTTATGAACCAAGATACAAATCATATGGCATTTATCATGTTAAAATCTATGGTAGATATAATTCAGGGTTATAAAAATAATGACATCATTTGTATCATTTGCATAATGCTACTATTATGCAAATCAACTTGGAAATGCACTCTCCAATTCAATGGCCATTTATTAAAACCAGCCACATCCTCCAATTAGTGTATTAAAATAAATTTTCACTGTATGCAAATTCTACATATGGAAGTATGTAATATTATCAATATAATTATATTATTCAAAAAGCTATTTGAGAGAAATCATAAATAAGTAGTTGAGCCTTGTTTATTTGCAGACCTAAAGTTCAATTTCCAGCATCTACAAATGTAATAGGAAAACTATGAATCTCTAGAGCCTTTGCCAGTCTATGTGACATTTTTAGAGTAGTCAGCTTAAGTATAAGGCACTTTTGCATTCTCTTAGATAATTCTCCATTTCTGAATTTTTTTAACAATTAAAATGTAAAAAAAAATTAAAATTAAGATATAGTTTTTACAGATTAATGAAATTTTGATCAAGTTTCATAAAAGCACTAGCCATAAATGAGAAGTTGTAAAGAAATTAATTTGGGGGAAAAATAAGGTACTTTCTAGTTGTCAGTTAAGTAAATCAATAAGATAATCCAATATTTTTAAGCAATCTATAATAATACAAAAATATCCAATACTTAGTTTTCACTAATATATTGAATTGATGGATTTTACAGAATGAAATTGCATTGAAGCACTATTTATTAATAATTAACTAGGGTTTGACCATTCCTTTATAATTTACTTGTAATTTACTTTTATTGTAACACTAGTGTAAAGCAGTATTATTGAAAGAAAAGATTTACCAGATGCAATACATATCCCCTTTTTTGAGCTGTGGAATAAGAAACAATTCACAAAGATTCAATGCTACAGCAATCTTCCCTTCTTTTGCAATGTTGCAGATGATTTCAATGCCATTCTTGCAGTCAGTCCTCGGCAAATGCTATGCAATCAAAATGAGATAACTCAGGCAAGTGTAGTATGAAAAAGGCTAACCTTTTACAATAATTGCAATTCCTAGCTCCTATTACCCAATATAGGAAGCTAATAACACAAGGGGGAAGAGAAATATTTACAATAACAAGAATTTATATGTGGCATATTCGGTTTTTTATTAATTTGAACAGAATAGTAAAGTGTTACTCCTATTTTCCATGACCAAATTTTCTATTACATTAATTGGTATTTGGCAATCTTAGAACAGAGTTATTGAAATGCTAATGCTAAAAAGTAGTTGTCCAATATTCAAAAAAATAATATATACAGAATTGTGATTAATCTATATAGTTGTAATACAGGAATGATTTTTTTTTTTAAAAAATGGTCATTTATTTTGCTTAATATAAATTAGAGTACTATCCCTTATCAAGATATATCATAAAACTTCATTAAAGCTGACAAACTGTACCTCTTGGAATAGGTGATCTTCTAGCGGAGACATATAAAGACACATGAAAAATGCTTGATGGAAGTAAAGGTCTTTGCTAATATCAGGATGATTCATGCAAGCTTTGATAAGAGCCATTGCCTCTGGGATGCGTTCACAGGCAATAAGGTATCTGGCACGTAATTCAAAGAACAGTGGATTTTCAGAGCTTAAATATTTGTTAACTGGTAAAAGAAAACAAATAATTTAGTTATAAAATATTAAGAGTACGTTATCAGATTTACAAAATATTGGAAACATTCTATTAAACTTATTAAAATTAAAAAGTGGATAATCTATGGAGGTTTTCTTTTAAAAACATGGATAAGAGAGTGGGGCCAGTATAAAATTATTATGACAGCAATGCAAAAAATTGCAGTTCACTATCTTCCTTTTGTTTCTGTCTCCCCTGCCCCAATTGAGTGAGGCCATAAATTTAAGATTGAGGACTGGGGATGGGGAACTTCAAGGACTTATCCTAAAGAGAGCCATTTCACCCATTATAACTCCTACAACTTCCTTCCAAAATATTATCTGGTCCCATTCCTCTTGGAAACAAGTAAATCCCAATGTATGTTGTGCAATCTTCTTCTACAATAATAACAAATAGCATTTCTTTATAGCAATACTGCTCCTAAATATGCACACATAATTTAATACTTGTAACTATTTAATTAAGACCATAAATATTTTAAATTAGAGTGCTGCAATATTTTTCAGTGAGTTCATACCATATTCCTATGAAAGTAATACTCGGCATTTTACTTCAGAAGATATCTGCAATTGCTATAAAATGATTTATTATGTGCCATCAAGTCAACTTGACTGTTGGCAAGCTGATAAATTTTGTCCATGATGTAACAAGATGCACACATAAAATTATTCTTTAATCCTGTGCCATCTCAGGACCAATATCTATAAAATCAATACAAATTGTTTTCCATGCATAAGTAATAATCTCAAAATCCACAATATATTGTACACTAAATTTTCTTATATTTCAGCCCAACTTTAGTCTCTAATTGAATTAGTTCTATTTTGTGATTAAGAAATACATTACAATTTTCACTACCTCAAAACAATTATAAAGAAATCAAATAAAAATTTCATACATTTAGCATTAATTTAAATTATGCCATTTTCAATATATATGGAAAATTATTTGTACCTAATTCCTGAGAAGCTGATCTTCCTTTAAGAACAGCTTGTAATACAGGATCCTCCCAAGGTCCACCATCTCTGGTAATTCGAGTCACCAATTCTAAGTTAACATTTCTGTATCTGCTGAGTTGATTCTGGCAATCCTATGGAGAAATAAGTAGTGAACACTAAAGTACTTAGAATGTATCTGGGAATGTATCAGTACACTGCATATACTTCTTAATTTTTAGAGATTTCACCTTTTTTAACATAAAGTTAGGGGCTTCAACTGTACTTATTGCATATTTGCCAAAATGTGCCAAAACTGACTGGCAACTTATTTCTTTATAATTTGTCCCAAAGGTGCTTTTTCAAGAAGCA
>AZIM01001619.1:185581-199476 GCA_000516915.1 Ophiophagus hannah
TCCTTGATTAGTTTCCATCCATTGCTTATTCTGCCTTCAGGTGCTTTGGAGAATAGGTTGAACACCTTCTTTGTGGCAGCCTTTTAGATACTGGAACACTGCTATAACATCACCCCTAGTCCCTTTTATTAAACTAGACATGCCAATTTCTGCAATTGTTCTTATATTTTAGTTTTCAGACCCCTTATCTGTATTGCTCTTCTCTACACTCTTTCTAGAGTTTTAACATCTTTTTTATATTGTGACCAAAATTAACTATGCCAATAGTTAATTTCACTAGATGTCACTAATTGTTTCTAGCCCCAGATTAATTTTGGGAAGTAATCCTTATCATTACTTATATATTGCAAAATAATAGGTATAGTATATGATTTGATATTATCCCCCACTGTTCAAACAAGCTGTGTTATTTTCAAATACATAAATTGAGAAGAACGGTTTCTTACTGATCCTACCTTTGCTGTTCTTAAGTGTATCATGTTGAGCAATAAAACTTATAGGACTTTCACATGTGTTTTCTTAAACCATAGTTCATCTTAGCCACAATTCACATACTTTTCAGGTAGGGATCTTGATAAATCTTGGAACATAACTGTATAGAAGGCTCAATTTTAATTCAAAAGAAAGTGAATGAATCCTATCTGAGATAGTTCATTCTAGCCAGCCAAGTGTAGGATCCACCATGCAACTATACACCAAGTTAAAATAGTCTTTTTATGCCTGACAGGTGAAATAAATTTTACACATAATTGATCTTGTGCACATTGCAGCATAAATATTGTATGCCATTCTAGAATATCATTCTAGAAAATGTATAAAACAGGTTTGTTACATTTTGAGAATAAGTGTTTGAGTGGCCTATTAAAGTATATACTGCAAAACCTAGAAGTATGACAAAATAAAGTTTGGTTTTTCACTTTAAAATTAAATTGCTTTAGTTAATTTGCATAATTAATTTTGATGCATTTAATAAATTTTCTCCTTTGTTACATTAAAAAATCACAGATTTTGGAGAGACTCTGTCTCTGAATCCAAGTCCTTGGATGCCATTGGTTGGGTATCCCTGATCTTGATTTTTAACTGACAATAAAATATACCCTCAGGTTGAATGACCATTTTAAAAAAAAACTATCCTGAATCATCAGAGAACCTTATACTTTCCACAGATTATGTCACTTCTTTACCATGGATTTTTTTTTTTTTAGTGTTCTGATTTTTGTGTTGTTTTGCTACGAAATCTTGATTTATCAAATAACAAAGTTTAAATAGAAGCATGCTTTAATTTATAAGATATTTTGTATTTATGTTAATTATATATTCTCCAGATATCAAGTAATTAATATATCAGATTTAGAAAAAATGGTTTTCACGCATCTACAATGAGATGGGAAACAGGAAGGGGAAAGAAAATGGGAGTGCTAAAAGCATTTGACCTCAGTTTTAAATAAGAGACAAGGTTCACATTCTGGGCTGCAGGAAAAATAAACAATTAGATTAATATCATATTTATCTATAGTTGATATTGCCACTGTGGTTGTATTCTAGAAACAAATCATTCAGAATTCAAGAAGCAATGAAATAGATACATAACCTTCAGGTGGTTTCAGTTGTTTCAAGTTTATGATCACAAATTTGATAATAGATACCAGAAATGATAAGAGCTTCTGCATAGTTAAATATTCTGAACTTTCTTGAATTATTCTTTATGTGTAATAATATTTATTTTTTAATACCTACCCTAAATTACCCTAGCTATGAAGAAATTATCTTCCCTGATTCCTGCCTAAAGTCTAGCCATAAAAGCTTCATTATTTTGGCAAGCAAGTACTGCTATTTAGAAACTAGAAATTAAAACACCGTAATTCACTTTGGCCATGATTTTCTTTTCCTTAATATTATCAAAGCAGCCATTCAAAATGACATTTGTTGATAGTGTACGTCAGTTGGGCATGCAGCTGCTAAAGGATCAAGAATCAGTATAAGACATTAGAGATCTCAATTACTACTAGAAAGGCACCTTGTTCATCAGTTAACCTCTTTTTTCCCTTTCATCAAGGATTTTCAACAAACAATTGTTTTATTGCATTTCCCAATATAACATATCTTCTTTCATTAATACAATAATTTTTAAACTACTTTTTTTCTTTTTCTGGGCCATTTAAACCCAAATCATTAAATATTTTAATATGAAATTAACAGTTTAAAATACAGATAGTTTAGGCAAGAAAATATTGAAATATTCCATCAATTTCATAGGTAACAAAACTTATTTTGTTAAAAAATCACTCCTGTTATGTTCAGTGATAGTGATTCTGTGGAAAACATGCTAGGATTCTAGCTCATAAAAGTATTTAATTTAAAAAAAAATTGACAGCAGCAACAATTATGTAATAAATCAGAAGCTAGTCTGACAATGTTTTAGCTGAGGTGAATTTCTAGTACTAATTTTCCAAAGGAAGAAAAGGAAGTTAGGTTTGCAAAGCAGTCAAAAATGTCTGCTTAATATTTTACTGTGAGACTGAAATTTGACCTGACAGCTGAATGGACTTAAGCTGATACTGTATGAAGACTCCTTTTTCAACACTTTGTTATGCTTTCATGTTTGTCTAGAATTGATGCGCTCTTTCTCCCAAGTTTCTTCAGTGGGAGTCTTTTCTCTTTTGTTTTAATACAAGAAATGTGATTTCTAAAACAACATACACACAACTGCAAAAAAAAAAAATTCTGCAAAATGTAGGGATAAAACAAGAAAAAGACCCCTATTCATCTTACTTTTCTTAGGCTACATGTCTTTGCTAGATGTCAGCAAACAATACAATAATAACCTCTCTGTTAGGATTTATTTGTACTCTGGTTCTGAACAGAAATGTCTTTTGAGGATAAAGAACTCTGGAACATCTAAACCATTTGTGCTAATATGTTCTTTGAAAAAAAACTTTTTCTCCCAAGTAAACCAAGAAATCCATGACAGGCTTTAAAGACACATTCTTTCTGACCAATTAGGGAAGGTGTCAGTTAAGTAAAACTTTTGTGATTAAAATGATTGCTCTAGAAGCTGCTTAAAAATAAAAAATTAGTTTCACATAGTTGTATACAAAATGTGTTTTGATCTATATCAGATAAGAAAAGTATTTTGAATGACAGTGCTGTGAGTATTTTGATAGTATTCATATTATTTCATGAAATATTTAAGCTCTATATTCTTGCATTTGAAATAAGGGTTGAAATAAAATATTTTGGTTGTCCTGCTTTCAAGAGCCAATAGAGAACTCATGTGCACATGTAGTACATACATACAGCATATTAAATAATGTGATGGATCTTTAAATAGAGTGGAAGTCACTGAACTTGCAAATTGAAGGAGAAGGCAACTTTCACCAATTCCCCTTTCTTTCTGCTATCTGTGGGATTAAATTGTAAAATTCACAAGATCAAAGTGGAGGTGTTCAGCCATAATGCACAGTGCCACGTTTGCCAATAACCAAACACAGCATATCAGCACAAACATCTCATACCAACCATCAAACACGGTGGTGAAGGGGTAATGATTTGGGCTTGTTTTGCAGCCACAGGACCTGGGTACCCTGTAGTCATTGTGTCGATCACGAACTCTTTTGTATACCAAATATTCTAGAGTCAAATGTGAGATCATCTGCCTGATATCTAAAGCTTGGCCGACATTGTGTCATGCAGCAAGACAATGATCCCAAGCACACCAGAAATTGGAATGGCTGAAAAAGAAAAGAATCAAGATGTTGCAATGGCCCAGTCAAAGTCCAGACTTTGAAATGCTGTGGCAGGACCTCAAGAGAGCTGTGCATAAACAAGTGTCCACAAACTTCAATGAACTGAAGCAATGTTGTAAAGAAGAATGGGCCAAAATTCCTCAACAACGATGTGAGAGATTGATAAAATCATACAGAAAAGGATTACTTACTTCAAGTTATGGCAGCTAAAGGTGGTTGTGGAAACTATTAAAGCACAAGGTGTATTTAATTTTTCACACATGACTTCTCCATTTTGGCTTTTTTTTTGTAAAATAAATGATGACATGGTGTACATATATCATGTGTTGTTATTCATCTAAGGTTGTATTTACCTACTTGTAAGAACTGCTAAGACCACATGATTTTTATTATGATACATAAAACCATAGAACCCAAAGAGGGTGGACTTACTTTTTCACATGACTATGACTAAATTCTGTTGTACAAGTTGAACATAAATGCAAAATCACTCACTTGTTCTCTCTTTTTTTTCTTAGTTTACTAAAGGCAGCAATGGAACGATTTGATGTAAAGCCACCTCCTTCCCGGAGCCGTTCAAAGACTGCTTTATATGTGACCCCTCAGGATCGTGTGACTGAATTTGGCAGTGAACTGTATGAAGACGGGGGAAAACTCTATTGCAGTTTTTGCAACGTAGTCCTGAATCATGTCCGCAAGTCTGCAATCAATGATCATCTCAAATCCAAAACACACACCAAACGTAAGGGAGAGTTTGAAGAGCAAAGTGTCAGAAAGAAACCACGGACCCTGACTGCCTCTCTGCAGTGCAACAGCGCAACCCAGACAGAGAAACCCAGTGTAGTCCAGGACTTTGTAAAAATGTTTCTGGAAGCTAGCATTCCCCTTGAGAAGGCTGATCACCCTGCTGTACGAGCATTTCTCTCTCGCCATGTGAAGAATGGGAACTCCATACCCAAGGCTGACCAGTTGAGGAAAATCTATTTGTCTGACGGGTTTACAAATCAGCTTATTAAATCTGAAGAACACTGAGAGGAAAGCCATTTGGTTCTAGGTGTCAAGTGTTACAATTGCATAGCAGTGATGTGGTTTATTTTTATATTCATGCACCTGCAATAGGTTTTGTATTGTAAAATGACAATCTGTCTTGGAATGCAGTGGTGTACAAGCAAGGTTGATGGCTATAGAATAAGAGCTTAGCACTAGGTTGCTGAACTTTTTTGGGTGGGGGGGGGCAGGAAGTGGCAAGTAGGTGCCATATTGCTTAGTTTGTAATCCCAGTCCTTAATACCATAGAAAACTTCATCCGATTGTTTCTTTTACAGTATGATATTTGTAAGTGAACAAATTAGGTATGGTTACCCCCAAGTGTTTAATTTAGGGCTTTAGTATTAAAAGTGTCTTATATGTGTCTTATTTATTAGGCCCATGTTCTTTGTATACATTTATCTTCAATTTAACTGTATTTAGAGTTTTTGCAGTATTCTTGAACTTTGATTTTCATTGCAGTTGTCACAGTTCTCCTGTGCAAACAGCTGTTCAAAGCTTGCTTTTTTGTTTGATTCTATGTAATTCCATACAGCGTAAAGTAATTCACTCTTGGGAAACCCATATAAGTGCCAATGCACTTTACATTGGAGGCAAAGCATAGCACCTGCATTTAGATTTTTATTTTAATGGTCCTTGGCTTGGATATAAATTGATTTCCTGAAAGCAAAAATGTATGATGCATTTGACAGGAGTAAAGAATGGTTTTGCAAGATTTTAATTATACTACAATTAATCAGAAGAAGTTGTAGACGCTGAGAACAGCATTATATACTGTAAGCAGTTACTTATCAATGGCAGGGGTTTGCAGATAATGCCTCTCTCAAATGTTATTTTCTGACATGCTATTTCTATTTCTTGAAGAAATAGAATCGTCCTGAATATTTTAATCCATTTGAATATTTAATATGTTTGAACATTGCTTCAGTTTCGATCTGTGTAAATACCATGTCTCAAACAGATTTGCTGATACTTTTACTTAAATACATGTTTCCTTTTCTTGTTTGAAATTCCTTACTGGGAGCATACGATTATTGATAATTTAACTCTTGATTAAAATGTTATTCATGTGTTACTAGCTGCAAAGTATAATTTTGCCCAAGTTAAGCATGATTTAAATAGTGCTTAAATCCTAATGATTTAAATTATTATATAACACCTGTTAACTTAGATCATGCCCCAGTTAATTAACTCTTTTACAGTAAATTAGCAAAAGAAGCAGAGCAGTTTCTTATGACTGGTATGCTTACAATTACTAAAATGAAAATGTGCACTCCATTCCAGTGAGGGAAAATACAATGGAACTTTTCACTATTGAGATCCTATTTGAATTAGATCATGCATTATTGTTTTAGCCTTGAATATTTATCTTTCTTCGAATTCAAATTGATAGACCACAAGCTAAGCGGCTACATTGTTGCACATTTGAAATGTCCATCAAGTTCATAACAAAGCTTAAAATTAATAAAGGTCTAAGCTCTGCTTGGTTTATTAAAGTCTGGTGCTTATACAAATTGTTCTCTACTTTTTCCAAGGAACTGCTTGGCGTATTAAAAATTGCAACTTTCATCTTTAAGTGACAGATTTGTATAGAAATATTAAGCAGGTCTTTTTTGTAACAGTAAACCCCAGAATGAGTCATTCTATGGGGGAAGTCATTAATAAGTCATAATTAAATTTTTATACATTAATTTCAATGGTTTTGTTTGTAAGTATTATTAAGTCTGAATATCGCCTAAAGTTTCTTCTAATTTTGAAGGAGCTTCTAGCTTTCTTTATTCACAAAAATCCTTTCCTTTTCTATGGTTTGTGCCTTTTTATTTCTTGTCAAATTACTCTAAATTTTTCAAAAAATGTAAAATTGCTTAAACTTATCCATCAAAGCTTGGGAAAAAATAAGATTGTGCTTCCTTAGCTGAACATTAGTAAGCCTTAATTTACTTACTTGTACCTGGAAAATAACTTCTGTAGAAAAAGTGCTAGCACGCATAAGTCATATGATAGCATAAACAAGGCCTGCTAAATGTTATTTTTTGAATTCCTAAGACTACTTGTTGAGTTTTAAAATATGCCCATAACTGTATTAATTTGCAGGAGTGCATTTTAATTTTATAAACAGGTCTGTCATTGTAAAATTTAGGATTAGATGAGTTCCTCTTCCTACAAACTAAGCTTGCTATAATAAATTAAAATTAGGAAGATGTCATACTTTTTATCTAAAAACAGTACTATCTAAACAATATGTAGGATTTTGTTTTTGTTTGGCAGACTTGACTGTCTGATACTTAGTTTTGTACAGATTTTTCTTTGCTTATCTAATGAAACTTATATGTTAGTTTAAATAGGGGACTGTAATGCATCATCAATGGATGTGTATTTCTTGTCTGCCTCATTCATAAATCTGTTCTGTATGAAGGTTAGTAACAGAGTAGAGGCCCTATATTGTAATGCAATGGAAAATGCATGTTTTAAATTTCATAGAATTGTATCATTCTGCTACTTTGCTATTTCCATTTGCAATCTTGTACATTAACAAGGAAGTCTTTTGTGTTTGTATGTTTTCTTTTCACTCTTCCAGCTAACGTGCAGAATAGTAGTCCATGTATCTTCCCAGGCTTCTCAAGTAGTTTACCACAAAGTGATTTATAACTTACTCATGGTAGGTTATGTAAGTGTAAAAAGACTGCAGCCTAATAAGGGGGAAAGTAAAATTGTCCTTTAATCTGTATGAATAGTAAAAATCATGACCAGAGACTTTATACTTTTTTTAAAAAAAAAAACATTTTAAGTGCAAAATGAAACTTTTGCTGACAGTGAGGTCCAAATAAGCAAACAATCAAGATTTTACTTGCACCAGCTTACCGATCAACTATATGGACAGAAAAGGTCAAGGCTGCAGTCTTCTGCTTGAGTACTTGAAAGTACTTGTTTTAGATTTTCTGTGAAATGTGCTTCCAAATAAATTGCATAACATCAGCCTACATATATGTAATTTTTAGGCATAAGGTTATATCTGGCAATTCGTTGTTTATGATGGTTCACTCTAGTATGTGTTCAAGTCAAGCTTATATTCAGGTTTTCTTACAGCTGAAGTAGGTGCATATGTGCACATCTGTGTGGGAAAGACAAATGTTAGGATTTTTGAAAATACATTGAATTAAGCAACTTCATAATCATAATGTTGGATATAAGCATGGCATTCAAAATATCCTGAACGGGTGAATGAAGATAGTAATAATGGTCTGTTGAATATAGACTTAGCTTTACTCCCAGAAAATCAATGGGTCTTGGTCATTGCTTGCTTTTCACATTTATTTCAATAGAATTTAAGTATAGCCAAAAGATAGTACAAGTCTAATAAGAATTAAGGTGCAATAAATTTAGATGAGCTTCCTTACACATGCATGTGGAACTATTCTGAATTGGTCTTCAAATATTTGATGCCTGCCTGATCATTTTAAAATGATCTTTTAAAAAACTAATTTCTAATGCCAACTTTCAATCCTAATACTGGACTGAAAAAAGTTTTACCCAATCAGTCTACTTTATTATAAAAAGTTTTTTTTTCCTAGCTAAGGAATGTTCTTACAGCAACATCCAACATTTTAACACCTATATTTTTGAGAGTTAATCAATTGCAACCATACAAAATTTAATTGCTAAATTCTTAACTTGATTCTGTGTCTCTGGTAACTTTTTTTCTTTGAACAAAATAAGGAACATAATTATAATGTAATAATAGCATTTAATTTATAGATGCACATTGTATGAATCTTGCTACCCTTTTTTACTATTCCATATTTGAATTTGCTGCTAGGGTGATTTTTTGTTTGTTTTGTTTTGTTTTTGGGTTTGCTTATGCATGTTGAGTATTCATTGTCCTTATGTTTTTAATGCTCTGTGTTAACTTTACAGAATAAAACCTTTTAAAGTAAAGACTACTTGAAGCAAAATGTTATATTTAGAAGCATCAAAGTACTAATGATTTTTTTCTTTCTGTTCTATTGCTCTTTGTATATTTGAATGAAATATAATTAATTGTTTTGCTTCATTATATTAGGAAAAGTTTGGTTAAATTATTGACTATAATAACGCTAGCCTGAATTGTATTTTAAAATTGCACTTCAAAAATAGTTCAGGTAAATATATATGGATTTTTCCATCCCAGTGTTCTGCAAGTTTTGTTTTTATAATATTAGACTGAGAGTTAGTGTTTGGTCTGAGGCAGATTCACAGCCTCAAAAAGAAGTAGGGATGAACACAGATTTCCTTACATATAGCTCAGTGTTAAGTTCTTTTTTAAATTGTTTCTCTGAAGATGGTTAACTAGTAACTACTTTTTCTTCTGATCTACTGTGTCCATTTTTCCAAGACTTCCCAGCCAAATCCCTGCAATTTTCCTGGCAAGGTTTTTCAGAAGTGGTTTGACATTGCCTCCTTCCTAGACCAAATGCTACAAGATTAAACAGAAGCAATATTATGAATGGCCAACAAGGATCCTTCCTCATGAAAGCGGTACTGATTTGAGGATATTGCCTTTTTCCCCTCAGATGATGCCAAGATGCTTCTGGTGGTCTGTACATGCAGAGCCAAAGGAAAGTAGTTTCCTCTGAACTTGAAAGCAGGTGGTTCTCCCTGAACACAATCATATCTGAGATTATTCATGAACTAGAGATCATTTGCACATTCCTGTTAATTACTCTACATTGTAAGAATTAGCAAGAATTAGCAACTTGGTTTTTGGATACTTCTCACATGTTCAAAAAGCAATAAATATCAGATTCACTGAGAAATTCTTTCAGATCACCATCTAGCATCAAATTGAAATTTTTAGCCTAGGGTTTTTAATAAAAAGCACCGAAAGTTACAAAAAATTACACTTTGGAATTCTCCACTAGAGTTCTGCCTGATGTTTTTTTTTTTTTTAATGAATGGAATTATAACTAACTGCCTATAGATGGCACTGTTTTGCAGATAATGTCTTTATTTTAATTGCTTTTTTTAAATTGAACTTGTGTCTTCCTTTTACCAGTATGAGATTATTTGAAAGGCCATGTTATGCAAAAAGTTTCAAAACTTACCTCTTGTAGTATGAAAAGAATACTTCCATAGCTCATCCTAGAATCTCAGGTGGATATTTTTTTTTTCTTCCTGCGCATTATCCCCACATAGTAAGGATCCTAGAAACGTTTTAAAGTAATATTTGTTTTACTGACGATAGTTTATATAGCTTGTCAGTTCCCTTGAGAGGACTATGGTCCTTCAGATAGCCAGGCTCAATGCCATGCAGGACTTTATAATTAATACCCACATCTTGAATTGCAATTGGGCACAGACTGGCAACCAATGCAGTTTCTGTAGCAGCAGCAATTTTTTAACTCTTTTTTTTAAATGCAAATGAGAATTTGGTCCTTGGCCTTCATCCATGTTCAATCCCTGTATTCTTCCCTGTCATTTCTATAGTTTCTAACCTCATTATTTTACTCTTAATATACAGACAGACTATTAAACAATTTTCTCTTCCTCAACAAAAGTTTTAATAAGACAGAATTAAAAAAAAGTGTAATACAAAGTTACCCTTGCATGTAATTGCCAACATATATAAAAATGCCAAAAGGGAGCATCAATTCTAGCGTCTATTCTTTCAGTTTTGGAATAGTTTTTTTTCTACAGTTGCCTTTTCACCTTCCTCCTTTGGAACTTTTAGGCAAGACATCTCAACAGCTTCATATTTAAGTATATATCTAGAGAACGATGAAAAACCCATTTTCCATAGCTGATAATAATATATTTGGCATCCTCATAATGCCATGCAGACAGATTTTATTTGCAATCATAGAATTTTAGGATTGAAAAGTTGGAAGAGAATCATCTATGCCAACCCACTGCAATGTGCAGGAAAATCCCTTATACTATCCACGAGGAAACATTTTCCAGTCTCTTATTTAAAATCTACAAAGATAAAGGGCTCACAACTTTCATTTTGGTGATATTTAATCAAATTAGAGTTGATATTTTATTGGAAGAAAGTGGTACCGTTTAGAGAAAAAAAAATAGAAGACAGAAGGGATTTTTTTTAATCATTAGCCCTTCTAACTGAGGACTTTCCATGTGGAAATACTGACGCAGTAAATCAGTGAAATGACTAATGGTGCTTGCAAATTTACAAATTGTTTTAATTGATTCCTGTACAAGTGACATAATATTCATGGGCACAGAACTATACAATATACTACTGCCTTGTGCTTGGTGTATTTGTGTCCCCATTTGACAAATTTATGGCTTGCAGTACTGTACAGTTCCCAGCAACAGGTTGGTATAATTAAGGTAAAAGAGCCTGAATGCAAAATTGCCAACAGGCCAGCATTTGTAGTTTGAAAGACAATGAGGTTCTACCATCATGACAAGCAAAGCAACAGCTGTTATTTTATTTTTGTGAAGACAGGAAACAGATGTGTGTTTAAGCATGGAACAGCCAAGGTAGAATCACATATCCCATTAATGGCCAGGAAGAAAGCACTGATTGTTGACCACACTCTGAATTCAGGTATAGTTCAGAAAGTATAAGCAACAGCTGGCTGACAATTCCTTGTGAGTGCTAGATTTGGAAACGTCTATACATGCCCTCATTAATAGCATTCTGATACCTGAATAGATCTTAAAGTAGTTGATCCAGCCCATGTTTATTTTGTGCACATTTCATATTGGATTTGTCACGCTGAATTCAGAAGTTTTGGAAAATAAGGCTTGTTTTCTGGAAAAACCTGGTAAAAATATCTTCTGACTGATCATGTCTCGTTTGCTTATTATTTTTTTCAATCATGAAACCACAAACCTTGAATACGATGCTCAGAAACGTTTGCTCATTCTGTTTGAAAGTCTCCTTTTTGCTTAACATAATCTTGATGTAATACTTCTGAACCCCAACTGTGATTAAAAGATCAGGATTGTGGCACATTGTTCCTTCCTCAGTTTTCTTTTTTTCTGTGCAAGTTTCCCAATCATCCTCTAATATATTAAAGAATAGATGGGCACATGTTGATTCCTGAGCAACAGTAAATTGTGAAATTTTAACTCTTATTAATAGTAGTTAAGTTTGCTACCTTCCAAATGTTTCAGGATTACAGTTCCCAGAACTTCTGAGAAGACCAAAAGGAAGGTTATTTAAGAATACTTCTTAAGAGATTTGTCTTACTATATCTGTTGAACCATTGTGTTTATTTTCTATGGCCTAGCTTCATGCAATATGCTAATCCATAATGTGATTTCTAAACCATGGTTTGTAGGTTTTCATGTCTATTGTGTTTTGTTTAATAAACCATGGTTATAGAAATAATAGGTTTAAATAATGTGTGAACCAGGAGGTATATTAATACATTTTCAAATGGGGCCACAGCACAGCATCAAAATTAATTTCATCACCCAGTCTGTTCAGGTATTCTATCAAATGGATAGATATGTACTCTCTTACAAATGTTGGTCAATACTTCTGGATCACCAAGCAGGATCAATTCTCACTTTGGTTTTAATGGAGGATTTGGAAGATGCTGATACTCCTGCCTTGATTTTCAGAGCCTCCTTTTAGCTGCAGTTTTGTTGGCATTGACCAGCACAGTTTATATTATAACCTCCTGAAATGAAGTTTTAACAAATATGATACATCTGAGCAAAGTATTGAGCAATTTTGTAAACCATTTTAGCCTTACATTTTAAAATATCTTTAAACAGTTATCTGAAACTAACATAAGCTACTTTGATTTGGGTTTGCTTTCTTTATTCTTCAGTGGTTCCTCTCACAAGGTGGAAGAGATGCTAAAAGATAGCAATAACAAAACAGTTAAGGTTGTGATTGGAAACCAAGAGCAGCAATTCTACTGCAGGAAGATCTGGGCTGAAAAAAAAATCTGCTTTGTCTGAGATAAAGCCTTTTCCCACCCGCTTCCTTCTTTCACTTCTCATAATCTCACTACTTCTGAGCACTCAAAGATGACTTAAGAATGTTCAGTGATGTTAAAGACAATATTTCTGTTCCACAGATTCCCTTCCATTTTCACAATGGTCCTGAAGTGAGGATAACTCCAGGTCATGTACATAGGCAACGTTATACTACTGCTTCTCTTGTTGATGCTGATGGTGGACAACTCATTGACACATGGTAAGGGACACTAAATAAGAACAATCTTCTTCAAAATGATAGCAATATATGCATGAATTTTCTTTCTAGATGCTGCATAAGGACTTGTGTAGAAAACTACAGCTCTATTTAGATGACTATATGAAGCAAGATATGGGGTTAGTATCTTCATCTAAAAATTCTAATTCTGCTAAACACATTTATGATCAAGTTATTAACTTTCGCAGGACAAAAAGCAGCACAGAATATTTTTCAGTTCTGCTCTTTGTGTTTATGTGATTGAATAATATAGATACACAATTATATGTATATTTTCTCAAGCTAAGTCCAGCTGATCAGAATGTAGCTTCCTATAAAGCAGGCCAGTTGTTTTAATTTAACTACAAACAAGTGCATTTTGTCAGCAAATATTTAACAGATTTTATTTATTTTTTTATTATTTTGTCAAGCAAATATTAGATAACAGGTATAAGTATAAACATGGTTATGAATACATGAANATGAATAAAAAGAAACATTAGGACAGGGACTGTAGGCACATTGGTGCGCTTATGCATGCCCCCTATTTTAACATGATTTTATATATTTTTCAACATGAGCCAATGGATAAAAATGCAGTTTTGGTTTTAATTTGTGAAATATGCAAAAACAGTAAATGTTTATATATTTTTTCAAAAATGTGTTTATTACATTGTGTGTGTGTGTATGTGTGTGTGTGTTCATTCATACACATATATGCACATGTACAAATACTACAAAAATAGAGATGATCAAAGCAAACATGAAATGTATATTATGAAAAACAAATTTATAGATTTAAGTTTAAGTTCCCATGAATATGGTTAATATGGTTTATGCCACCCGGGAGGTTACATGAGGCTGGCTCCAGGCACTAATTAATGCTTCTTTGAGGGAGGGATACTTCCCCCCCTTGAGGGAGGCGGTGGTGAAGCCCCTCCTCAAGAAGC